>JAZAYU010000275.1:610309-688927 GCA_038501625.1 Corbicula japonica | reverse complement strand
GGAAAAGATAAATAATTTACCTTTAGCACATACTTTCAGGTAATTACTGTTTATATACCTTGTTTTGATTCAAAGATCTACTTTAGAACATGTATTATTAATAGGCTTGGTTTTTACTGTCGCAATAGAAATCAGTTGATCTTGTGTACATGTTAACATCTTATTAATCTATGCAGAAGCACACTGCCAAAGTATGGCAGAAATATTGTTACGGTCTATTCAATTTTGGAATGCATATAGGTAGAACTAAGTTAAATGTGGGGTGTCTGATAAAATAAACATGGCCTTAAATGATAATTTCGTTTGCGTGTCATGATGTTGACTTTGCAAACCGCTTCCTGCTTTAAATTCTACTTTCTGTTTCATATTGCGATATGAATTTTGAGTAAATGAAAATGTCAAATACACTCTCTTGCTTTTATATCTCGAGACAATATATAACCACGATAGTTTCTTTTAAATTAATTTCTCCGTTATGTATGTAGATAAAAGTAATCGTGTTTTCTCATTATCAATTAAAATGTTAAAAGTCAATGAAAACTAAATGATTTTAAGGTTCCACTAACATTGCAAATGGTGAAAACTGGCTAAAAGTTCAAAAATAAATTTTGGGAGAAATTACTCATTTAACCTAGATTTTAGTGAAGAGATATATTTATCTAAAGATGTACCAATGTTTGCAAGCTCAGTTTAGTTTAATTCATGTTCTTATTACTAAGCACATACTGAAACAAAAGAAAACCCGTTTGCATGGGATTCTGAAATTCATGGCCTGAATACAGGACATTCTATAAATAGCGGTCACGTCATCAGTCAATGTGATGATCACGTGACCGGTGTGTACACAATGGAATACAGGAGCGTCGATAACCACGCCCACCGATTTTCAAGGGGAACTACTCTTCCGAAGTCCGTCAAACAAAATGGCTTCACGAGTCGGTACGCTCGAAAACATACCCGATGATTTTGGAATAAATTACTTTAAATGTAACTTATCATCACGAAAGAAACAAAAGGCACAAGCTTTTATATCGGGCTGTTACTTGGAAGATTTGAAAATAACTCACGATGACGGAAACATCATTAGATTAAGAGGGGAAGTGTATCCAAGTGTCAAGAAGTCGGACAGTCGGCATGTTGTAAACATGGATATAAACACAAAGGATAAAATCGTGTCCGATGCATTCTGTAGCTGCAAACAAGGGTAATGATTATTAATTTTTGTCTTTGTTCGCATTCGTAAATAGAGGTAATAAAATTAACAAGTGTTCTCTTAATCCTCCATCATAGTCTATCTAGTCTCAGCTGTTTTGTGTGTAGCCTGTTATTGCACTATAATTTTGAGATGTAACTGTGATTGTTTTGATTCCGTTTAAATGCCAGCAAAATGCTTTATTATTAACACATTTTTTCAACAGAAACTGCGGCACCTGCTCTCATACACTGGCTTTGGTTTACATGATTGAACAGTGGAAGATAGCTGGATACAAGGATGTTCCTGCATTTGCATCTTCTACAAGCCTCCCACAACAATGGGATAAACCACGAGGGCCAAAAATTAAGCCTGAACCTGTTTCACATATGATTTTCGCAAGGCCTGGGAATGTTTGCAGGAAAAGGAAGCCAGTGATGGCAAACTATACAGACAATCGGTAAGTAATAAAGATTAAATACCAGATAGTAGCTTGTTCAGCTGCTGTTAATTTTTTAATGTAAATATTTTGCTAAAAACAACTGGTATTCAAGGTCATCTTAATAACTATTTTTCTTAATTTATACGATTTAAGTTTTTGTTACCAGTCAAATGTACTCCGCAAATCATACTTTACCCTTTTCACGTTGGATACAGCTTAAACATGATCTGTGTAGATCCAAATCAGATCTGGATCTATAGCATTCACAAAGGGGGGGGGGGGGGGGTAAGCTGTAATGGGTCAACTAATTTGCAGTTAGTTTAGAATAACTGTTTAAACTATGTTCAGCATATATTTGTATACTTATATAATTCTTCCTTTCAGCAAAATAACTGTAAACAATGATCACATCACAAGCCTTAAATGTCTCACATCAAGCCCTATATCATACATAATGGAAGAGACAACACCACAAACTATGTATGTTGACACACCTATTGGACAGCAAGTGGTTGGATCTGCCTTGTCTTATCATGTGAGTAGTTGACTTAATTGTTTTAGCAAGAAATATTCTTAACTTTGATCAAAAGCAACAGACAACTGTGTCAGTATTTATATTTTTTTATTTTATCAAGAATCCCATAAAATTTGTTACAAAGCAACAAACAAACCATATTTGGTTGATACAGCTAAACAAACTCAAGTCAATTCGATGTGACAAGATTTTAAAGTTTTTAACTCTGGCTATAGCACGTTCCACATGCACTCTGTGACGAGCAATTTTCTCTGTAAGTGTAATATCTGCTGAGCTCATTTGAGAACTCGAGCTGGCAAATGGAGGAATGTTTAATTTTAGACCCATTTGTTCAATTTCTTCAGTAATCCTGAAACCCTTGTCAACCATTATTCCATCTCCATCTTGTAGTTTCCCACACTCCTTAAGGTTCTTGAGTAATTTTAAAAATCCACTTTGATGGGTAATTTTAGGATATGGATCCAGAAAATAACATTGACACAAATATGATTGACCCCCTTGGATCAATTCCAACAAGTCCCTTGAGAGTGTTGCATGACTTGTAGTCTGAATAGCACTGACTTTGACGGGTCATGGAGCTTGGTCTTTGTATTTTTAATTCTGTCCCATCAATGATCACAATGGTATTCGGAAATTCCTCACGGAATTTTTCTGGCATTTTAGATATTATTTTATCACGATGAGGCCATATTGAAACCGTGTCCGAATTGCAGGTGCCGTAGCAGCACCTTTTCACCATTATTTATGAAAATCTTTTATTAATCTTGAAACTTTAATGTCAGACACGCTGGTTTGTTTGACGGACAAAATGGCGGATAGCAACAAGGCTTATCAGCGCGATACTCTGATTGGTTAATTGCACTGTCAGTCAAACGGCCAGCGTAAGGTCAGCCAGTAGCGGATAGCTTCGGGCAGTATGGGATAGGTAAATGAAGCTCACTGGGGGCGTCTCAAACCAGCTCAAACATTGTGTATTGTTTGTATTGTTGATGAACATGTATTGAAACACATTCAACAGTTTATCAAATAAAATAATTTCCCCTCTGATCTAAATTAAACCCAAAACATTTTGTTAACAGTAACAGAACAAAATAACACAATAGGTCATTAAATTTTTTACTAAGAAAATTTATTGGTATTTTAAAATCAAACAAATAACAGAGAAATTAAATGGAATTGACAGTATAATCACATCAAACAGTATAAACATTTAGTTAATTTGTTTTCATATAAAAGTTGCCTATATACTGATCATAATAAAATAGATAACATTCTTTGAAAACACTAAGACTTAATGCTAAATGTTAATGAAAACTACTCTGACTAGATCATGAACTTTGAACACATAACCTGACCATTCACATATTATAATAATTTCTGGTTCTTTATGTGCATTACACTTCTTTCTGGCCTGCCCATTGTGTAACCGTCAGTTCTAAAAAAACAACAACAACAAATGCATTAAAGTCTGTCCCACCTAACCGTGAAACACATTTTCTGAATTTATCATGCATCGTTTTAAAAAAAGAATACCACCAATCGACGCAAGAAAAAAATCCATGGGGGTGGTCTTTCCTTATATTTTTGATATTTTGTTCAGTTACGAAGATATTTGTGTTTGTTTCCATCCTACGGGAAATTTACATTGTTTATTTTGGTTGCCATTCGAAAATTCTCTTTGTCGGAGGTTTGTAATCTTGAAGTCATATTCAGTTGGATAATAACTTAAGGCAGTACTACAGGATCAGGAAAACAGTAAAAATGTTAAAATTCTTGATTTTGAAGAGGGGGTGGGGAAACAAAATTAGCTCTGTGTTAAAGACTATTAAGGCCAAGCAAAAGATGTTGGTGCATTATGTGACACACATGTTGACATCTTCATTGTAGAAGTTATATAGCATTTGTATGAAAATTATCATTTTCCTGAATTTTTGCGTATCACTTTTCATAACTAAAATCACAGGAAATTTATTGCAAGAAATTGGGCTTATCAGCTTGTATTTGATTTCAGTTTGTGGGTAAAGTATGGGATAATGAAAGACAAAAAAGTGGTTTCAGTGTTCAGAATAATTTATTTATTTGGATAAAACAGAATAAAGTCATTATAACAAGAAAGCCATGCATCTTTAGGTTACACTACAGTAATTCAGGTGGCTCGGGAACCAGTCAATTTTGTCTAGGGTTTGTGCGGACCATTAGATAAAGTAATTCTGTGATTGGTTGAAAATGCAAAAGCAGAATAAAAAATATTAAATAGCTATGTGACAATGCAAAGTGTATTGAAGAAGTTGAAACAAAACATTTGCATTTTTATTTTGAGTGTAGGAAAATTTTTATCTTTAAAAATGGGTATTATTTTTGACAAAGTGAAACTGAAAGTGGCGCAAAGCTGAGGGTGGTGGTATTCCAGTGCATGTCGCGAAAAAGTTTACTGGTTACGCTATATTTTTGTTGTGTTTTTATGATGTCTCTAGTTTAGTTTTATTTGCAAAAGTAAGATTTTAAGGCCTTGACCCAATAGCTTATTCAGAATAGGAGATGAGGCTATACTGGGAGTCTATGGAAAATGAATTACTGTAGTCTAACCTAAATCCGCTTCGCGAGTAACATGCCCTTGCCGCATTGGTGTGCGATAAAGGCCGAAACAGTCCAAGTGCTGAACGAATGTTTTGCGAAACACTGAATCTGAGCATCTATCAATAAAAACTCAATATACGGGATCGTCAAATGGTAAGTAAACACCACGAAAACCTAATAACAATATTTATATACTTATGAATTATTTAAATTAACATTACAGCTGCCTTCTATCTATCTATCTTCCAGTAATGTCGAACCCCTGATGGGGACCTAGACATTTTGCGCGTCTGCTGGGAGACTGTTAGTAAAGAATAAAGATTAAGAATGGATAGGGTTTAAAAGAGCTGTAAAAAAAAGAAAGATAGAGGGGTTATGTTAAAAGTAAAAGTGTACTATGTTAGCTTATGGGGAGACATGTCCAACACAGCCTACCGCTTTGTTGAACTGCTCAATCGTCTGACATGAGACAATGTCTGGTGGTAGATTGTTCCAATGGAATATCGCTCGAGGGAAAAATGAGTATTTGTAATAATCAGTTGTAGCAGTAATAAGTTGATAAGCCAATGGGTGAGAATGTCTTGACTTCCTAGTCATTGGGATAAGGTTTCCAGAAATGGGAATCTCCACAAGAGAGTTGGTTATCTTATACATCATGGCGAGACGACAATCTATGCGCCGTTGATCTAATTTGCGCCAGTGTAGGGACTCAAGCATCTCTGATACACTAGAAAGTCGTCCAAAATCATTCTTGACCCATCGCGCTGCCCTGCGTTGCACTGCCTCGATCTGGTTTGTTAGCGTGTCCGTGTACGGGGACCAGACAGAGGAGCAATACTCCAACTGGGGTCTTACTAACATTTTGTAGGCTGTTGCTTTGAGGGGTTCAGAGTGAGTTTTTATATTCCTGCGCAGGAAGCCCAAGCTACAACTGGCTTTTTTAGTTACTCTGTTAATGTGGGTATCCCAGGTCAAGTCTGATGTAATGTACCCCTAGGTATCTAGCCGAGGAGGTTGAAGCCAACTGAATATCATACAAGGAATATTTATTTTGTACCGGTGTTTTGGACCTAGTAACATGGATCACCTGGCATATGGACGGGTTAAACTCCATATCCCAGTCATGGCTCCATTTTTCAAGTGTGCATAGGTCATTTTGGAGGACTTTTGATTGATTTTTGGATGTGAGTGTTAAGTAGATGGCTGTGTCGTCAGCAAATAGCCTTACTTTGGATTGTATATTTTCTGGTAGGTCATTTATATATGCAAGAAATAGTAGGGGCCCAAGCACCGAGCCTTGGGGAACCCCAGAGGAAACAGGAATGGAAGGAGAGCATATGCCATTTATGACAACTGATTGTTGTCTGTCATCTAGGAAGGCCTTAATCCATTTAAGATTTGAACCTCGAATGCCGTATCTATGGAGTTTTAGAAGAAGTTTTTCATGGCTGACCTTGTCAAAAGCTTTGCTAAAGTCTAATAGGATAAGATCTGTTTGCTTTTTCTGGTAGATGGATTTAACTAGGTCATTTACAAGCATAAGGAGTTGGGTCTCGCAAGAGCGCTTTTCCCTGAAGCCATGCTGTAGCTCATAGAATAGGTTACGACTATTAAAGTATTTGGTTATAGAGGAAGAAACAATATGCTCCAAGGTTTTGCATAAAATGCATGTCAGAGATATAGGCCTATAGTTGGCAGGGTCAGACTTTTCACCCTTCTTGTATACTGGTGAGACGTTTGCTTTTTTCCAGTCAGTTGGGATTTTACTTTCATTTAAAGATTTTTGAAAAAGAATAGTTAGTATAGGAGAGAGTTCTAATGCCAAAGTTTTTAGGATTATAGGTTTTATCATGTCAGGTCCATCTGCTTTATGGGGATTTAATTTTTTCAGGAGTTTTGCTATACCTCTTGTACTTACTGTTATGTCTGGCATCTCTGATGTTTGGTCATTTCTGTTTTCCTCTATTTTCATCTCACAGAGTGATTTAAGGCTAATTGGTGTTTTAGGACTAAACACAGATTGAAATTGATCATTAAGAATACTTGCTTTTGTTTGGTCATCTTGGAAGGTTTTGTTGTCCTTGCGCAGGGGGGCAACAGATCCTGAGTCTTGTCTAGAATGTTTCAAAAGTGAAAAGAGCTTTTTTGAATTTGGTTAAGATGTCTCCGAATTTATGTCCAAAATATCTTCAAGGTAGTTTTCATAGCTAATTTTAATTGATTTCTTTGCCAAATGTTTTAAGTCAAGAAATTTCTTTTTATCTTTATGATTACCTGTTTTACGTTGTTTTCTGAAGGCTCTGTCGCGTCTGCGTAGAAGACGTTTAATTTTCTGGTTGATCCAAGGTAGGCTATTTTTTGAGGATGACATTCTAGTTGGAATAAATTTATTAGTTAATGAGGTCAGAGTGGAGTGAAAATCTAGCCAAAGATGTTCAATATCAAGGTTTTCGTATTTACCTGTATGTAGCATGTCCTGGTGATACGATACTAGTGAGTGTTTCATCTGGTCCCAGTCTGCTTTTTTGAAAAGAGGGATTTTCCGAGGTGTTTGTTTCAGAATTTTAGCTGAGGTTGACACTTGTATTTGGACAGTATCATGGTCACTTATGCCAGGCAGAATATTAACTCTATTTACCAGTGTTGGATTGTTAGTAAAAAATAGGTCAAGAATATTTGATTGGCGAGTTGGTAGTAGAACCATTTGTGTTAGATTTATGTCATTAAATTTATCAACTATTTCTTTATAATAAGATTGGTACTTGCACTCAGCAGTGGGGCATGACTTGTCCCAGTCCATCTTTGGGAGATTCATGTCACCAGCTGCCCATATGTGGCAATTTAATTTCTGGGCCTTATCTAAAGATTTTGCAAATTCAGTAGAACTGTGGGTGTCATATTCATGGGGTTTATAATAAGCACCAATTAGTAATGATTTATTTCCAAAGAGGTCTATTTTTACCCAGAGGTCCTCACAATCAGACTGGATCTGGGGCATTGCCTGTGCGATGATGTTATTTCGCACCGAGATAAATACACCACCACCATTTTGATTTAGTCGGTCTCTGCGAAAAGGGATATACCCCTGGTCTGGACTAAAGATTTCATTATCAAAATGTTTAGGTTTTAGCCATGATTCGGTTCCAATAATAATATCAGGCTTTGTTGAATCAATGAGATTGGCATATTCTAGCTTTTTATCTACTATTGACCTACAGTTTATGACAAGGACTTTTAGAGATCTGCGTATTTTGTTTTTAGTATTATTCCTAGGATTCTTAGTTGCTGACAGGACTTTGAGAGACAGGACTGAAATTGTAATGTATTTCCGCGAGTGAGCAGTATGTAGCGACAACCAATGATTTTAAAACATACTGAAAAATATAGAAAAGCTGATATTTTCTGAAAGATCTCAACAAGCCATTCACAAAAATGTATAGTTTCGCTATGTTACACCTATTTGTTTTTAATTAACATGGTTCACAAAGTCGAAAAAATACAGTCTAAAATAGTAACTCTTTTGAATTTTTAAACAAAGTTGACCTCAGTTGTTATCTTCATCCTGGAACAGTTTTAGCACATTAATCCACCATATATTTGTTCAATAAACAGTTTTGATCTGTTCTGTAACTTGAACTTGACTGTAAACTGTGTTTTGTCATTGGTATACCTCTTCAAACTGACCCACCGTACAAAAAAAATAAAATAAAAATGAACAAAAAATGAACTTTTAAGCTGGCTAATCACATAAATGACATTTATACAAGGTATTTAACTTTTTTGTGTCATAATGGTTTGCCAAAGCATTAATATGTTGCTCAATAAAATATATAATTATGAAAATTATATATACTTTTATTTGAACAGTTAAAAGGGATACAAGATTACCCCAACCACCCATGTAAACTTTATCACTGTATCATTTGCATACAATTTCCTTAAAAACTATATTTGTATGAAATATATATCTGGGTAATTTATATAAAATACAAATCCCACTTATTTTAAACAAAGGAACAATTATAGAAACACATTAGGTTTAAACGTGGTCTAAACAGAACATAAACAACTATACTGCATTTCCGAACCGAAGTGACAACAAACGATGACTGCTTCAAAGTAACTGTCAACAGCAAAGATAAATTTTAATCATCAGACTATCTTTCTGCAGGAATTGAGAAAAAATAAGAACACAATTGTAACAGCTAACTATAAAATTCAATACGCTAATCGCTTAGCCACAGTCTAATTAAAACAAAAATTCTCAAGTGAACTCACTTCACAATCATACTAAAACAATAGTCAATAAATATTTAGGCACCAAATGTTGTCATAAATAAAAAATATTTGAAACAAAGCCATTCAGAACAAAAAGAAAGAAAAAGAAATGCAGTGCAAACAACTTATAAGATCTCACGTATCCAATATAATCAAAATATAAAAGTTTTTTCTCATAGTCATATTCATAATAAAACAAAGTGTGTTGGGCTTGCATAGTAAATTGGTTATAGCTATGCCAACTGTTGCTTTCATGAATTAAAGTACAGTTCACAAGGTTTTTATCATCTATGTACCATTACATTGTTTATTAGTAAGGAAACAGTATTGATTACGACTGTCGTACAGTCATAAACATTACAGCTTACAACGGAATCGAATATTTTGGGTACGAATCAGCTACCATACGTTTTTATGTTTACAAGTAAATAAACAGATGACGTGTCATATTGTTGCTTTGAATTAATGAAGAACACTATTTCCTATCATACTGGACCTGTATCACTTCGTATTTTACCCGATACCTTTCAAAATTCTAAACAAATAATCGCTTTAAGTAAGTTTTACGTAGTTTTGTTTTCGAACTTTCGCACTTCCGGTGCGCAGTTATCTGCTCTGGCTGGTATTATTAACAATTAAAAATACATATCCTACGGGGTCATCCAATAAAGATAATGCTTTTTTTGTTAATAGAAAACATTTATTTGGAGAAAAAAACCTAACTTATCAGTTGATCTTTGGGATTAATGGATATTTTTCCACTTTACATTTTTTGGATAACATTATTTTACGGAAATTGTCCGCGGGCACCTGCAAAACCCACTGATAGACCAATCAAAAGCACCTTTCTACGTCATTATGATAATTCTACAGTCGGAAACATCCTGTTTTTATCACAGAAAGGCGTAATACAGAACCATGCCAGCGGGGTCATGTTTTCACGCAAATGTTAAATGCGCATGTGCGCCACCTAGCGGATCGTTGGTTGTTGCTACAGTATGCGGGGACATCGTTATTTTTTCGGGTAATAATGACCATGGGACCAAGCTTCTTTATTGGAACTGCTGCCTTTTAAGTTTTTATGACTCTAGAATGCCTTTTTGAAATAAAGCCCCTTTTTAATATTTTGAAATAGAATAGAATATAATTAAAGTTTGAATCCACTGGTCAGACAGCGTGTCACCACTGTCAGTTGAATATTACATTATTATGTGATTTGAATATCTCAAATACAAATAAAATTTTTTATTTATTGTCGGTATTTGCCAACATATAATAACATAAGCTATAAAGCTTTTGACCGACATTATACATGTATCTCGCAAATGATTGAGCTATCTTCCGTAAAATATTTTTAACTCATATTGAATAATTTGTAGGAAATTTATGATAGTGACCAGGATATCTGAGACACCTGCAACATCATACAGCCAAAAGTCGACCCAGCTGCCATCACCAATATTAGTGTCTGATAAGGAATAAGAGACAATCATATTGTCTGAATATGGTTCAGAAGATGAAATAATCCCGGTATGTTTATTAATTTAACACTAGTTATAAGTCATATATACATGCAGGTTCTACTAGGGTGCACCAACCTCACACTTGCCCCAACAGGTTATCATATCGACAAACAAGTTGTCTTGGTGAAACAACTCCAAACCCATCAGCTCAACTGTTAACTTCTCATTAATAAAAACATTTAATTCAATATTTTAAACAGATATTATTCAAATTAATAAGTGCCCACCAATTTTAAGAATATGGTAAGACTTATCATAAGTCAATTTTGTCAGAGACTGTCTGTACCATGATAATCAAAGTGTATATAGAGTATGAATTGCACTTATTTCTTAGTGTTAATTGTTTTCTTTTTATTTTCCAGGTGCCATGATTTCCTAATTGGTGTAATGTGAAGTATTCAGGGAACAGGGCAATATATACCTACGAGCTAATGAAGGAATACCAGAGGGGAGACTTGAAACTTGTTGTATAACAAAACTACGTAAAATAAAAGAAAGAAATATACAGTGAATTTATTTTTTATTTATTAGTATGTACCTTTATCACATGAAATAGGGGTGTTGCATGTTTTCAATGGACAATACAGATAAAATCAGTAAAATAAATAAGTCAGAAGTATCCTTATGTGTTATAATTTATAAAAATTCATAAAACAGTCCAAGTTTTCTATTTAATAATATAAAAAACTTATTTTTTTAAATATTTGACCTGTATAGAATATGTATATATATATCCAGTCTGATTTTTTAAAAGTTGAAATTTCAGGGTTGGAAATATGATCTATTTTAAATTGCAGATTTCGACAGAAGCGTTTTGATAAAATGATATTTTTCATAAATCCCTTAAAATTCAAAGACTCAATTCAAATAAACAAAAAGCATATTTTTATATTCTCATATGCAAGACCTTTCAGAAAATGTATATATATCCAGTCTGATCTTGAAAAGTTGAAACTTCAGGGCCGGAGATATGATCTATTTAAAAAAGCAGTTATCGGCAGAAACATTCTGATAATATGCAAATATTCATAAATTCATTAAAATTCAAAGACTCTGTTCTATGCAACAAAAAGTACATTTTTATATTCTCCTATATAAGACCTTTCAGAAAATGTATATATATCCTGTATTTTACCAAAAAAGTATAATAGCACTGATCTCGCTAACACCAGGAATCCAAGAAAAATTATTCCGATAAAGAATTTTCACTTAAAATTATCACGAAGCTCATATGGTCAATGACGGCACCATACTGGGATGAAACATAACCTTCTGCAGTATGTTTCAAACATATGGCATCGGAGAAGCCATCTTTAGTTTACATCCTCATAACGACAATGTTTTTGAATTTTATCCGCTCGCTAACTTACATGAAACCACGCCTCATTCCAAGAATATAGTTGAATGTAGCCCGAAAAGTCTAGCTAGAACCGGATTGCAGTCGCGCGCAATACTGCATAGTAGGTACCGAATCAGGGCAAGAAGTAAGTTTTCCGAGGTCTCCAACGGGGACTTCCAGAATAAATGTTTCGCGAAATTTATGGAATAAAGGCTATGTTATTTTAAATGTGGCTATCCATGATAAAAATAGCTTTTATATTTTTAGTTACGTTTACAGTAATGCGATTTTATTTAATTTTTACTTGCAATACCATGCACTTTTCGGGTTTACGATCTAAAGTTACGATTATCAGGGGCGGAGCCAGAGGTTAATTTACGCCAGTAGTAGAGGTTTCGCAAAAGGTCTAAATTTGTTTAAAGTATACATTGTATTAATGTATTTCGTGATCGTAATTTTTCCACGTGGGACAATATGAACGATGAGTGACCTGTGTCCGACATATCAAGGTGATGGTCTGGGTAAACATTGTAAAGCCTCGTGGGTAAGGCATATGGTTTTATAAAGATGAACACAATTAGATAACGGCATTTTGAACTGTGGTAAATCTGATATTAGAAATAAACATTGTCAGGCGCGTAGGAGCGATTTAAATCATCATATTCGATTACTGATCTACTGCCATTAACAGTAAGATCACGGTTCGTAAATTAAACGTCTATTCTTTCAATAATACCAGAACATAGATCTCTTTGTGCAAATAAATTGCTAATAACTGTACAACAAAAAACTAATTAACATTTTTATGTCGACTAACAAAAATTTTGTCATCCGACTCGCAGAGTTCTAGTTTAAATAAAATATTATACAAATTTGAGCGCTTTCTTGAAATTTTCCGATTATGGTCTTCGAATACGACATCGTTTTGCGCTACTTATTTCGATACATTCAACTAGAAGTAGCTCCTTACTCAACCGTGACTTTAACACACTGAGGAAATCCCGCGACACATCACCGTTTCCTTGACGTTGACACTTGGCTGTGTATTTGCTAAACGATTTTCAGGTAAAAGCGACGATTTTATGGCACGAGTTAACTGTTTGTGGCATCGCATAATCTCCAAAGAACCTTTTTTGAAGTCTTGGCCGTCGGAGCCGCAACTTGCCGAAATATTGGGGCCGCGGCTCCTGCGGCCCCTGCTCCTACGCGCCTGATTGTTTACATGTGTTTGTTCGCCAAAGATTTTTCAAATTTCCTGTTGATTTAATAAGCGTAGTAAACTGAATACGCCAGAGCCGGGACGGAGTCAACATCAGTCAGCTAAATCATCGTATTTCTTGTGTATGTGGTGCATCCGCTTACTTTCTATAAGATATAACGATAGCTGCAAACACCAAATTAATAAGAGTTTGGGAGCATAAATAGCTCAGTAGGTAGCGAGTCTATCTCTGTGTCTAGGGATCCCCCGCTACTTCAACTAAAAATACTAATTTTGAATCGCGGTCCAGTGTATAGAATCTATCCACCATCCTAAAAATTATCTAGGGATACTCCTTAAATTCCGCTGTATCTTGCCCTAGCCTCCGAAAATCTAAAATGACTAATACTCTTCTGTAGCGATGATAAATAAATTTAAATGCACAAACGGTTTTTAGTTCAATTTTGGAGACTCGCTTCGCCTTCTCAGTTTTCTGCCGATCACCAAAATCGAACTTTATTTTATACTTTAAGAACAACATACCACCATACGTACAACGTTGCATCTATCCAATGTTGTCGAATAATTTAAACTTATAATCTACGATTTTGTGTTATTTTTATCAATAAAATCGCGCTACGGAACGTGACATTGTAAAAGAATGTCGATATTTTTTATTTACTTTATGATGCGATTGTGTCCTTTTCGCTATCTATAAGGACCATAGACGGACGGGTACAGGTACTGATGCTAAATTAAGGCGCACTTTGGGTACGCAATCTAGAATGTACGCGTCGTAATGAACGTTTGAGATCGTGCCTAGTCCAAGAATTAAATCAGACTTCTACGGTGTTCCGTGGGGTCATCGTTGTTTCGCCCTGTCGACCTCTTGAACGAGACCAAGAAAACTTGAACGAGAAAGATCATGAAAACACTATTCGAAATCGCAAAAGCACGATGCGAGATCGCGAGAACATGATGGAAGGGCAAGATGCGTCGTGTATTTGCGATCTCGCCTCGGTGTCTAGCTACCTTGCACCCTGTTCTCTCTTTTTTGTGATCTATGAAGACGAGACCATGAAAAGACGAGAACATGACGACACGAGGTAGCTAAAACAAGTTGCGGGACCCTCTCATCGTGTTCTCGCGTTCTCGTCTACAGTTCAGCGGAACAGAACAGAACATCATCTTTATTTTCCCAGAAGTGTGGTACATGTAACATGGGAACAGTCAATATGTAATATGGTGGAAAGCAGATTATAGGTTCATTTATTTTATGCTAACCAATGAAATACTGAGTTCTATCAGTGAAATATATTCCATATCACTCACAGTGTGACTGATATAGATTCTATATCAGTCACTGTGCCGAACTACTTTTTCAGACAATATTCTGTACGAATAGAGGTCTTTCGCATTGTTGTGCGCATGCGTCGTAGGCCACGTTAGGTGCGGAAAATATTGGTTTTATCCTAAACCGACAAGTGAGTGGGCATTTAACTGTGTCATTGCTAACAGAATGAACAGACATGATCACGGTGTCGTCTTAAAGCTAATAATAAATTATAATAATAATTATGATAAAGCATAATAAATTCGAGTTTTAGAATTTCCGAATATAATAGGCTTAGAACGTCTGGTCGACAAGATTTGACTGTGAAAAGCGTAAAACAATCAAAGACGTGGTTGCCATTTTGAATCGGGAAGTCTTATATGAAAACAAATACATTGTGGATTACACGTTACTGTATATTTTCCACAGACACATATATAACTTATAAGCGTATCGAGTTTTTCTGACAAAATGCGTTTACTTCAAGAAATATATTTTATGTTACATGATCTCTCTAAATTGTAGGTAAACGGATGAATTCAGCAATGTATCGTCGTTGTATTCGACGCCCGTTAGGCTTATTAAGTTATTCATGTTATTATAAACATCATTTTTTTTATAAAATCGTCAGCCATAGTCAATAGACATTAGTTTAAGTCGCATTTCATGAATATCTACGTGTTACGGGAATGATGTAGAAAGAAGATAAAATGTCCGCAGACATCCAAAATCTCAGGATTTTATCTGAAATCTCCGGACCGTAAGGTTCTTCTCCGGATCTAAGGATTTTCAGGCAAAATCTCAGGATTTAAAAATATTGAAAAGGATAATTAATGAAACATAAATTTAACTGAATTTAGAATGGGTTTTACAATTATATTAATTAATATTAAGAAACTTGGTCTTGGTCACGGCTCCAAAATTTCCTGTTTATTGAGAGATTACGTGATAGTGACACGCTGCCTCGGGCACACATGTACACAACAGCTAAGTGTCATAAAACTAAACTCGGACCTGAATATCGCAGTCCCGTTCATTTGTTTTGGTCCATAGTCATTTTGATTTTAAACAGAAATGAAAATATTATATTTCAAAACCTTCAGCGACAACAATTACGAACTTCAACATCAAAATAGTTTTTATTTAAAAAAAAAAACAAAAAAACTCTCTGGATTTTGTTTGAATAGGTTTTGGTTGGCCTGCCGTCCGGCAATATTCGTTTGGTTCAATCAATTTAACGATTTCTCGGGTTGTAGCTGGAATCATCCTATTATGTAAATACGTAATATTTTTTCTCAAAAGCAAAACACGCAAAACACATATCAACCTAGTCGCCGACGAGCTACGTAAGAATATAATTATATGTCTCATTCCACTATAAATTGTAGCGTTACAAAAAAATGCCGTAAAACGGTAAAATGTCCGATAATGTTCGTCTGAATTGTCAATTATACATATTTATTTTTAGTAAACACAATTCACGTGTGTATTTTTATAAAAAAAAAAACAACAAAACAAATCCGTTGGATACTCGCGTCCTGAAAATACCGCGATAAACAATGTTTAAAATGCGCATAAACTTTCTTGATGTGCTTGTAAATGATCATAACGATTTTTTTTTATTCTTCGTTGTTTGACTGAACTTACTTATTTATAAATTTGAAGTGATTAATCAACATTTTCTTAATTTTATAATCACTTAGTCATATTAACAATAGTAAACGATGCCCCCTCGCGTGCATTTATCGACTAAATATGCTCTTCAATTTTAGAGAGCGCTAAGGGGAGGTAACAATGTGAAAGAACTCTATTCGGCCATTTTGTTTAAATTGTTTTCACTTTTATAATGTGTAGAGAATACTGAAATATCAAAGAAATATGAGGGGTGTCTTTAAGAATTTGAAACAAAAATAATTTTGCAAAAACCGTTGGGAACAGTCGACAAACCTGTCATTATTATTATAAACAGCGGGTTTACGGGTCGTAGGCTGCCAACATGTCCAATGTGCAACATCCAGTTTCTACTTTTTCCAGCTGACTAGAATACTTGAAAAAAAAGCTAGTCTCTGTATTTCCTTGTCCAAAAGAATAGTCTTTATTTAATTTTTTCCTTCCTTCAAGACTTCAGTCAGTTGAAATTTAACACCAGCAACAAAGCCATTTTCAGTTTTTATTTCGAAACCGAAATGGCCTAGACGCAGGCATAGAATCGGGATTTCTTATCTTCAAGCATATAAATCCATCAGCACAGAAAAAACACATTTTAGTCTAATCCAATCCAAAAAATGGTAGAATCTATTTTAGCGGACCCCGGGTGTTTAAAACACAAAAAGCCCAGCGGCGTTTGAGCGAGAGAAGCAGGGGTGTGGGGCGGTAGCCCCCATTTAAACATATTATTAATGAAATTTGCATGGCACACGAGCTACCAGAATTTTATCACAAGCAATATTCTATATTTAAATGCTGGGGTCCGCTAAACTAGATGTGTCCCCCAAAAAATATGTCCGAAATTGATTACCCACTTGTCATGCCGGAAGGAATATCGTTTCTCGAAAATGACGTCAGTTTTCATTAGCCTTGGCTAGAGCGGCTCCTGTTTCAACCGGATTATAATACTAGACTCTATCGTAGTACAAATGGGACTCTCTCGTAGTCAAATTATCTGTGAATCGTTTTTATTTGTCATTGATCACAAGTTGAATAAATCGTTAAAATTCAACACACTTGTTTTCCGATTTCTCATCCAATATGGCGGATTGTGTATTGCCTGACACAACTGTCAATGTATTCATACGCGACATATTGGTAAGTCAAAAAATAGTACTGTTATTTTTATTGAAGTTAGCATAAAATAAATAGAAAATTTGTTTGTTTTGAGTGGATATGGAATATATCACATCTCGAAGTGATACAATTTTTATATTTTCACTCGCGCTACGCGCTCGTGAAAATATTTAATTGTATCACTTCTCGATGTGATATATTCCATATCCACTCAAAACAAACAAATATCCTCTATTTAACATAAATATCAAGGTGTTAAAAACATATTTTGAATAAAACGAGAGAGATGCATTTAGATTGGTCAACAGCGAAAATAAAGCAAAGATAACCGTAATCACATGTCCGGGGTATGGTTCTGCATTTAATGTTTTTTCTCAAAAGCTCCCGATCAATATCTTTTTCTATCTTTTTTGTTTATGTTTTCAGTTTTCCCACTAAATCCATTTTTAATGTTAATATGTATGCTAAATGTTACGATTCTCTGTTCGTTTCAAGTAATTCGTAAATGAGCAAAAAAAAAAACATTCTTAAAGAAAAAAATCTATAAATACAGAACAAAGGATTCCAAAATCCAACCTTTAACTCAAGTACAAAATAACAAAAATCTAGTGATTTTTGTTTATGTTGACATTCCGTCGTAAAATTTTAATATTTAAAGCGATTTGTAAATTGGAAAGCGGTCTCGTTTTCCGATGTATAATCTCATGTTACGCCCCAGTAAAATTCCGATTACGTCATCAAACACTGTCATTATTTAGGTCAATGAACTTTGGTGCAAGTTTAACGATGTCGGTGCGATCATAATTATTAGAATGACGACATGTCTATGACGAAAGACAATACTAGTAAGTTGTAGATTTTTTTATTTTATCCACTTTGTGTATAAAAATAACTCACTTTCTGGACATACTTGTTTTAATCATTATTCATTCATCTGTGTTATATAACAGAGATGAAAACGTTAACACGACCTCGCCATAATACTAAGTTAACAAGAACGTTGAAACCGCCCCTTCATGACGTTGCGAAATTTATCGCACGTGAGATATCGCGGCAATAAATGGACGTAAACAAATAACATAAGCGTCTATAGGGAAAATGAAACTTTTACAAATAACTATTTTATAGGTGTTTAAATCCAAAAACTAAGGAAAGACCACCCCCATGGATTTTTTTCTGCGTCGATTGGTGATATTCTTTTTTTCAAATGATGCATAATAAATTCAGAAAATGTGTTTCACGGTTAGGTGGGACAGACTTTAACACATTCTGCTTTAAAAGAAAGGCAAATGTCTATGACTGTCTAATGAGTAATCTATTCAAAAGCATTGCTAGTGTTTACCCGAGTTTTAAGTCAGACTCATTAGCTGATAAATAACAGGGGTGGATCCAGAGGGGGTTCAGTGGGTTCGCTTGAACCCCTTTTGGGGCAGAAAAAAATAATTGTCATGATGTTGGCCAAAAAGTTGAAAATTATCATGTAACTTCCCTGAGAATGCCCGCACGAACCCCCTTTCTAGTAATCTTTCATCCAACCCTGAATTCTATTTATCACATTCTATGATTTTTGATTTCACATAGTCCAGTGCAATTTTTCCATAAAGAGGTTTATTTGGAGCAGTCTTAGGTTAGTTACATTTTATTTGACAACTTTCTGGCCATAATCCATGTGAAAATTAAATATTAAAAATTAAATATTGGTGCCCAAAAGGAAATTTGAGCAACACCACAGAACCCAATCTGGATCCACCCCAGTATCAGTATTAATAAACTAATAAATTACTCAAGGTATCATATCTACATTTTAACACACATTTATCATTACAAAATATCATATCTCCCTTTTAAACCCAACTTTGACAGCAATTTGACAGATCATGTCTACTTTGAGATGCAAAACAATTCATACATGAAATAAGTATATGTTGGTCTACAATCATTAGTTCGTCAAAATAATTTTAGGATTTTCAAGAAATTCAAGAGAGACTTACTTCGTTACGAAATGGCAAAGTTATATAGAGGATACAACATGAGTGATCATTTTATACTGAAATTATTAAACGAGTCGTCTAAATCGATATAAAACGAGGCTTTTGTCGAGTTTTATATCGATTTAGATGACGAGTTTAATAATTTCAGTATAAAATGATCACTCATGTCAAGGTCACAAATGGAAGTCAGATGTTTCGGCAACATTGAGCGGCAAGCCAAATGTATAACCCAGTGTAGAAAAATTTTCATACAAAAAGTTTTACTCTACATTTCCTTTGTAGCATCAATAACTGTTTCAACATTCCCTAATGCGGCGTGGAATATTGCTGTCCTTCAGACTGTTTTGTTTAAAAAATAAAAACTGTATATTTTCAAAAAAGATGGGAATGTTGTGCCTCGTAAGAACGAAGCTTTTAGAAGAATATAGGTTCATACTTTTAAAAGTATTATTGTTAGATTAAATTTGATCACTTATCTTTCTGAAATAAATTCGACACTCGCACAGCCGTCACCGGAGATAAGCACAACGATTCCCTTTTGGCTAAACATATTCAGAACACAGTCATTATTGTCACACCGTCACGCTGTCACACCGTCACGCTGTCCGTCCGAATTGCGTTTCCGCGCTATTTCTCTGCAACCACTGGATGGATTTCAACAAAACTTTGTGGGAACCATCAGTACCGAGAGGAGATTCGCATGTCGTCGTCTTGTTCCGGTCAGACCATTTAACACAGAGTTATGGCCCAGAGTATTCGTTTCCGCGCGATTTCTCTGCAACTACTGGATGGATTTCAATGAATGTTTCAGGAAACCTTTATTACCAACAGGAGATGAGCATATTGTCGTCCTGTTCCAGTCAGACCGTTTAACACAGAGTTATGGCCCTTTGATAACTTATACATTATGTATGTAGGACTCAGATCATGGGTGGGTCCCTTATCGTGGGCCGATTCCCAAATCGTGGGCCGATTGCAAAATTTTCATTTATTCAGAATATAAGACCGATCAAAAATAAAAAAAACAACACATATTAACATGTAAACATAGAATGGTTTAATCATTCGAATCATCAATCATACAATTATGCCTGTTTTAATTGGTATTTGTTCACCTCATGAACAGATCCGTCTGCAGCATCTGTGATGGTGTAAATTTTTCCTGCGTTTGTTTGTCGGAAGCCAACGCACCGTCCTGGCCGAAAAAACCCAGACTTAAAATAACTAGTCCCTGCGGCAAGAGCAGGATTTAGTCTGTAATATAGGTGTTCGCCTACGTTCGGGTAGAAGGAGACGTCCTCCTTTAGCGACTGGCTAAACTGTTCCAGCGGATACATTATACTATGCAAATCGCGCACTTCCACACTTGTCTGCCTCTGTCGTTTCTGTTCCTAAAGGAAGCAAAAGTAAGAAAACAAATTGAGTGAAATGCAATAATTTATACTGTAATTTTCAACTGAGTGGACTACGCCTACAGACACCACACTGCTAACAATATGTTTGTCGATTGTGCATGCCGGGAAATTGTACGGCGTTCACTGAGATGTCTACAGCGCGTGTACAGATTGTTATTTAATTTTACTGCAATTTAAACCATACTCTCTCTTCGTTTTGGCTGTGTGGGGAGGATGCGGCAATCCCGAATACGCATACTTCACTTTTTTACAATAAACGGATCTGTCACGGACAAATGCAGACAATCTTAATCACAACCATCGGTTCATGCACGAGCTGCAGTATGCAACGATGGACTTCATCGCCCCGTTAGGGCGGTGTGACCGCCGTGAATGTGCAGCGAACGAAGTGGAGGCACCGTGGTAGCGCAGACAATCGCCAACAAAAATCGCCGTATGAACGCTTTATACATGTAATAATCTCGCATTATTTCCTCATTACATATGATACATTTAATCATTACCTGACTGCAATATTCTCGGTGCTCCATACAAATAAATGAACTCAATTATTCCGTCGGCCACCTCCTTAGCAGATTTATTTTTTAAAGCCTTTCCAAACCCGAAACGAGAGTAGCAGTCAACAACATTCAATACATAAGTCTTCCCACGACAAGTTGGCATTTTCTTCAGATCTATCTGCCACCGGCTGTTTTGGATATGTAGCAGGAATTGGCCATCTGCTGCGCACGGTTTTGGGTATCTCGGTGGCGCATTTACATTGATGACATTCAACCTGCCATTTAAAATTTAAAAACATATTTTTTATAACCTGTATGTAAAATAAAATTTCGTTACATGAATTTAAAACACTTATAGATAATAGTTGTATTTCTAATTTTAAAACTAATTTGTATCATGAAATAAAACAATAATAGCATATAGTACTGAAAGTACCTGAGTCTTAAACAGCGTATGAATCGTCTCCCGAACAGCTGGGAAATACATCCGTCTAAGGCTTTCATATCTGGAGTCAGGTCGCCTGTGATCTATCAAGTGATTTTCCAAAATCACTCTGATTAAATCTTCCTTCCTTAAGCATCTCCTGTGGTGAGAACAATTTAAAATATATTTATAAGTATATGAAAGTTAATGAAATTTTGACGGATAGCTAAAGTTGTCAATTTATGAAATAGGTTTTGTGAGGGCATGTCTTTTATTGCGATTTTTATATAAAACTACAAAACTTGATCTAGATTAAAAATAATAACTTCAAAAACCAAAACAAATGTTTATTAATCAAAACAAACCTGTGAATAGTGGTATTGTCCATCGAACGCCTGAATAAAAGTGAATTGTCATCATCATAAAAATACGCTTCCAAAACATTCTTTGTTTTCTTCTCTTGCAAATTTATTTGATCTGAAATTTTTTTCGGACCCCATTTTGGATTCCTAGATTTTATATTTGTAACGTTGATTATTGTGTCATATTCTGCCCAAAACCACTCGGGATTCGGGTCTTTAGTTACTGATTTAGACCTTTTTTTCACTAATGAAAATCTACGTCTTCCATAAACGCGGCGTCCATGTTTTGTTGTGTTCTAGTTAAACTGACGTCGCGTCGACATCGGTTTCCCGCTCTTGAGACGTTGTATTTTGACGCCAATCGGACGTCATTCTAAATCGGCCTACGATGGAGATGTTTACGGCCCACGATCTGCGATCGGCCCGCGATTTGGAAATCGGCCCACGATTTGGGACCGGCCCACGATCTGAGTCCTACATGTATATACAACAGTAATCGTTTCCGCGCTATTTCTCTGTAACTACTGGATGGATTTCAATGAATCTTTCTGAGAACCATCAATACCAAGAGGAGATACGCATATTGTCGTCTTGTTCTGGTCAGACTGTTTAACACAGAGTTATTGCCCTTCGATAACTTATGCATTATGCATATAGAGCGGTATTTGTTTCCGCGCTATTTCTCTGCAACTACTGAAGGAATTTCAATGAAACTTTCTTGAAACCATCAATACCAAGAGGAGATGCGCATATCATCGTATTGTTCCGGTTAAACCATTTAACACAGAGTTATTGCCCTTTGATAACTTATGCATTATGAATATAGAGCAGTATTCGTTTCATCGCTATTTCTCTGCAACTACTGAATGGATTTCAATGAAACTTTCTGGAAACCATCTATACCAAGAGAAGATGCGCATATCGTCTTGTTTCGGTCACACCATTTAACACAGAGTTATGGCCCTTTGATAACTTATCCATTATGCATATAGAGCAGTATTCGTTTCCGCGCTATTTCTCTGTAACAACAGGATGGATTTCAATTGAACTTTCTGGGAGCCATCAATATCAAGAGGAGGTGCGCATATTGTTGTCTTGTTCCGGTCAGACTGTTTAACACAGAGTTATGGCTCTTTGATAACTTATGCATTATGCATATACAGCAGTATTCGTTTCTGCGCTATTTCTCTGTAACTACTGGATGGATTTCAATGAATGTTTCAGGAAACCTTTAATACCAACAGGAGATGCGCATATTATCGTCCTGTTCCAGTCAGACCGTTTAACACAGAGTTATGGCCCTTTTGCATGTTGAGCAGTATTCGTTTCCTTGCTTTTTCTCCGCAACTGCTGGAAGGATTTGAATGAAAGTATGGAAACCATCAGAACCAAGACAAGATGCCCATATTGTTGTTTTGTTCTGGTCTGACCGTTTAACACAGAGTTATGGCCCTTTGATAAGTTATTCACTATGCATATAGAGCAGTATTAGTTTCCACGCTACTTCTCTGCATCTTCTGCATGGATTTCAATTAAATACTGCGCTATTTTTTACTACTGCGTTCTTCATTTCAACAACTTTAAGACTTTATGTCTCATTCTTATATTCTGTTGAGCTGCCCAACCCCTTTTTCCATCTAAGTTTTTTTCACTGATTTTGCCATGGTAAATATCTAAATAAAGTTCTATGTCTTCAGCTGTTGTGTAACTGTTAGTAGTAATAACCAGTACTCGGCGGATTTGCTTGTTCTTGAAATAATATTTAACAATAAATGTGTTACTCAATGATAATGATTAATATCCTTCCTGTTCAGCACGGATGATAATAACGAAAGGCCACTTATTGATATGAAAACTTAATAGTTTTAGAAATAGAGGGTTTGAAAGGCCTTTTTACAGACGGTATAAAACAAAGGTAAACGATTATTACAACTTTTTATCATAAAAAAGTTAACTTACTTTCATAATATAAGAAGCATGTTATACACAGAAGCATTACCTTATTAATTGATAACAACAAGTTTTGATTTTTTGAAGTAATGTTCATATAAAAAAGAAAACAGTTTTTTATGGTTAGAATAATATAAACATGTGGTAGAGCTACATTAAGGTTTTACTAAAAATTTATGGTGCAGATTTTGACGAATTTTTTAAGAATTGTTTTAGAAAAAGAGGTCTCCAATTTAGTTAAATAAAGACTATTGATATCATGAACTTTAGAGATATCTCCAATTAATTCGAAAAGTTCATCAAATGAATTTATTTGGAGCTTTCATCGATTGAATTGGAAAGCTCTCTAAATAATTTGGAAATTTTTCGATTGAATTCATATCATTAATTTAATTTACAAACTCAGCTTCAATTCAATTCAAAAGGTCTTCAAATATTTGAAAATATATTCAAAAGTTCAGGTGTTCATATTTATATGTCGTATTTTATTTTCACTAATGATGTATTTTTTATAAATGCAGAAGCTGATACAAATTTAACACCATAATAATTTCACTGCATTCATTCTTAGCATTCAGTTTTATCCTACCGTTATAAAATGTGAGATTTCTAAAACGCGTTTTAAATTTCCCATTTCGTGAAGCAATTCTTTCTTTTTTTTTTAACCATAATCACATAAAAGTTTAAATCAACAAAAAAATGCTGACAAACTTCCATATTGGAGCATTTCCACTGGTTAGTGGACAAGTTGTGTTTTTACAGGAATAATTTTAAGCGAGTCACTACGGAATTTTGTAGATTAGCATTATGATAATAGGCATAGGTATGGGGGTTTGATATATGTGTTCCATGAATTTCAGAGGTCTGATGCAAACTGTCTTTCTTAAGTATAGTGCTTTGAAATTCGCCTGAAATTGGCGTGCAAATGTTTATACAGCCGATGATAAAATATGTCTTCACTAGTACGCAACACCTGATTTTTCTCTTCTATTTCTTTATCGAGAAAGAGAGTTATTTCTGATTGATGACACGATATTAAAAAGGTTCAAAAACATTAAGAACTGTATCCATTTCATGCAATTCTTTTTATGTCAAATACAGACATAAATGAATGCATACATTCTACTTTTATATTTTCGTTTGTTCTGTTTCAGAGGTAGTATCGAGTCCTATGCTTGAGACAGGTCTAAATAGAAGTATTTTTTATTTTTTAGAAATGGGTAAGTAGTCAATACAAGTGTTAACATAACTGTAACAACATGCGCAAAAGATAAAATAGGGTTTGGATGTTACAACACTGCATCGAACTAAGCTGCAAATTAAATACACACATGATTGTATAACTAAGTCTTGTTGGGAAAGCATATGATCCGCTTCGCTACGGGTAATATTAGAAAACGATTTAACAACATAATCAACAGATTCATCTCTATAAAACAGAATACTTTTGTCATAAAATATCACTTGCAGAAATGTCTACTTATTGTTCACATTGTTCATCAGACGGTCCTCCCCTTTGTTATGCACCCACGAAGTGGAAGGCATATAAAGTTGCACTCGTCCGTCCGAACGTCCGTTATTACGAATTAATAACCTAAATCTGGAATTTAATTTACAATCGTAACTACTACTTTCTTAATCTAAAGATGTTGTAATATTGGATTTCGTATTTGCTATTTTACAATAGATATCAAGATATCCAGATACGTCGTGTTGTATCTCCTCCTCCAGATGTTCTTACTCCATGGTTGTCGAGGTAATTTGTTTGTCATTATGCTGTAAAATAGAAATTAACTTTACACATAGTAACTCCGACACTTTTGCGCTATCAAACTCTGACTTACCGAGAATTCATTTTAAAATTAGTTATGTTAACAGTAAATAAATACTTTCTGACATGATTTTTTATTTTCTCTGTAATATGCTACTCAAAATGTGATATGGATCACAAAATGATTTATATATATATTGTATATGTTAAATTATCATCATGATTTATTTTAATCAGCATACTAGATTTGTATTAATTGTTCGTCTCCATGATGATACGTATTTAAGACATTACACACTAAATCGAGTGTCACATTAAATGCTAGGTCCATAGCCAAAAATATCAATATTATTTATTGTGTGTTTAAGTGTTTAGCAGATTTTTTGTTCTTATTTGTAACAATATCAGAACACAACGATTTAGTTGCATATTTGGTTTGGAAACGAAATGGGGTTGCAGAAACGGAAGCTTTTCGACAAAAGATAATATAGTTCTATGCATAAACGTTTAATATAAATTTTTGGCTATTTTCATGTTTTAGGATAGTTTAAGGGTAAAAATTAAAAACATCGGTGTTCCAATTGGGTTTCAATAACATGTTTTGTTTGTGTGAAATGAAATTTAAATTCTAATTTGTTAAGGCTCTTCTTTCTCTTTCTTGTTTGTATAAGGAGTTCATGGTTTTGAGGCTGGTTTCTCTTTGGTTGCTTATTTGAATAGGGATTTAACTGCTCCGTATATTGTCTACAAGATAAAAGTTCTGTTACTAGGCGATGACAATTGCGGAAAGGAAAGTTGCACTTGTAGACACGACAAGTTCACAAATATTTCCGGAGAAAATGTGTGTGATGGATGTATTGACGGATATACAGGGGACATATGCGATAATCCTTGCCCTTCCACTTGTCTGAATTGCTCTCAAAAATTTTATCATCGTGAAAATGCTGAGCGTATTTGCTATAGTTGCAAAAATGGTTATTATAACGGGATATACCAGAGTGACAGAAGAAAATACAACTCCAGTGATTGCAGCCGAGAATGCAAACTTGGATGCGACGTCTGTACAACGCAATACGATTGTAACAAATGTAAAATAAAATATTTCATGCGTAGTGAAAATGAATGTAAACAATGCCCGTTATCATGTGACATTTGTTCATCAGACACAACCTGCGATAAATGCCAAGGAGGGTTTTTCTGGAACAACAATCAATGTTATCCTTGTAGTCCTAATTGCAAACAGTGTTCATCACAGACCGAGTGCAGTGAATGCTTCACACAGTTTTATTTGGATGACAACGTCTGTAACAAATGCCCATCAGGATGTTTATCGTGTAATTCCTCTGACTTTTGCCATTCCTGTGAGGACAGGTATTACCTTAAAGATAATCAGTGCGAGTGCAGTGAGAATTGCCGAAGATGTTCATTCAGTTCACTTGATAATTATACCTGCCAGGAATGTCGCCAAGGGTATTATGAATTTCAAGGCGAATGTCATAGTTGCAGCAAGGGATGTATCGAATGCACTTCAGAAACCATGTGTTCCAAATGTGAAGGGGATTACCGCTTGGCATTAGGAATTTGTTATTTATGCCCGACAGAATGCACTTCATGTTCGTCTGATAACTATTGTACAGCCTGTCAGGACGGTTACTATAGCGAGAATGGCAAGTGTTTAAGGTGTCTTGAAACATGCGCAGTTTGTACCTCAAAAGCACTTTGCACAAAATGTACAGAAGGATTTTACGGGGATAATTGTTCTTCAAAGTGTCCTGATAATTGCCATAATAATGCATGCAATAAATTGTCAGGGTTATGTATTAGCTGTAAAGAAGCATACCATTTTCACGAAAATCAGGTGTGTATAAAATGTCCAGAGCATTGCAATGAATGTGTTTCTCAGAGTTCTTGCTTATCATGCGTCGTTGGATTCAAAGGAAATATTTGCGATGAAAATTGTACCAGTTGTGCCCCCGGAACTAAATGTGAAAAATCAAATGGTTATTGTTTTGAAGACTGTAAGGATGGCTTAAGTGGAGCGCAATGTGACTTGAAATGCGATTTAAAATGCAAGTCATGCAGTCGCAAAAATCCGACACAATGTCAACTGTGTTCACGCAACAGGTTTGGAAAATTTTGCAACGAACATTGTTCAGTACATTGTTTAAACGGAGTCTGTAACGACACTGACGGTTTCTGTTTAGAAGGTTGTGTAGATGGGTACTGGGGAAATTCTTGTGATAGAGACTGTCCATTACACTGCGAAAATAACGTGTGCGACAGAGCTAACGGATCTTGTACTATGGGCTGTTCCGAAAACTTTTCAGGAAGCACTTGTTCATGCTTAAAAAACTGCACTTGTGAATCAGTGGACAACTGCACAGCTTGCAAAGAAGGATATTTTGGGAACTTTTGTGAACATCTCTGTAGCGAGGGCTGCACAACAAGGCAATGTAATCGGACATCTAGAGAATGTTTTGCTGACTGTTTGGCAGGATATGAGGGACGTTTGTGCACGAAAGGTAAATGTTAACCTTATATCAACTTTCTGTTTCCCGTTAGCCGTAATACGTATTTTTAAGAATTTAACTTATATACTTCACATTATACTGTTTATGTTCTTCACATTATACTGTAAATTGATGTAAAACCGTCTTTGTACCATATTAGCATCTATATTTGATTTTTCTCTTTAACTTCTTTGAAATTTTATCCAGTACATCAACATAGTTTATTGAAAAAGGAAAAGGTAACGATTCATTAAAAATATCTACTAAATTGTAAGCATAAAACTAACTTTTATTCTCTTTCCCCTTTGTCTCAATTCACCACATCAACATGTTTGCTTTATTGTTATTCAGATTATGCTTTGGAAATGTAATGAGTAATAGCCATTATTTTTGTTTTCTGTCTAGAATAACTTTGTTAATACGATTACCTATTTATATAAGATACTGAAACATCCCCTTTTTTGAAAGGATCAATGCAAAAGCTAACAGAGAAGCAAAAGCCATGTCACAAAAGGATTGGAGCGAACTTATGAAGTTTTTTAAGCTAGTTGTGCAATGCTTTATTGTTTATATTTGTAAGAAAATAATCATCAAATTTAAGTTATAGCAGGTAACACTTAAGTGTTAATGAAAAGGTTTTATTATAAAATATATTACTTTCAAACGGATTTGTATAAAAAATGTTTGTTTTTCTTACATAGTATATTTGAAGTCTAAAGCGCGTTAAGGGGGCACTGAAATTGCAAATGGCGAAAAATGGCTAAAATTTCAAAAAATAATTTTGGGGAAAATACTCACAGCCACCGAGATTTTTAGTGAAAACATGTATTAATCTAAGGATGTACTAATATTTGCACCTCAGTTTAGTCTAATTCATGTTCTATTTACCAACAAATACTAAAACAAAAGAAACCCCGTTTGCATGAGAAATTCATGGACATTATACTAAAACACTGTTTTTAACCAATACTGAAATAAGTATACGCTTATCTACAATAAGTTGTGGCAATTTGTCAAAGTAATGTTAGGGTTTTCTTTCTTGAAATTTTAGCCAGTTTTCGCCATTTGCAATATTAGTGCCACCATAATGAAGAATGACCAATGAAAAGCAATAATTAATTAATTCAGACACACATATTGAGTAATATTGTTCCAGTATTCCAATATCTTTAGAATGCATTACGCACACTTCATTTTCGTTTGACTGTCATATGTACGTATATTTACTACTCAATTAGTTCATGGCGTTATATTTTTTAATTATTCGCAATAAAATGCCTTTCATCTTCTGGAACATTAATCTCTGCGTTTGTCAGAAAATGTGTAGAAAACTATCATGAAATTTGAATACATAAACATGAATTTTGAAAGCCATTGAATACGACAAAAACCAAAATATTGAACGATCGGTTTAATTTAGCGTGTTCAGCGGAAGTAATGGAAATGCATACTACTGTCCACGCCACCTACCTTAAGGCTGAGCGCAACTCAATATTTTCACAAAATTATGTATTGTGTTAATGGCTTTTAAAGGGTGTCAGTAATAACAGCATGAATGTATGGGGAGACTTTAGACCCGCGTCATGGTGCAAACAACGCTAAAGAGTTATTTAAATGGAAGAAAAGGGAACATTGAAAACCACCGAACATAACAAATGTTCAAAATATTGCAGCCACGGTCGACCAAATCGGTTCATAGGCAATAATGGAATTCCCGGCGGAAGTATGTTTTTGAAGTAAAATATACAATACATGTCTCAAAGTAAACAGTGTTCTAAGTTAAAGTGCCTAACTACTTTATATCTGTAAGTTAAAATTGACAAGTCAATGAATTTCTAACCAATGTTCCGAGTAATTAAGTTTTGTAAATTTCAGTTAAGGAAGCAAAACATACAGAACCATTTAAAGAAACGAAGGATGTTAATGTGAAACTTATCATCGGACTTAACATCGGACTTGTTACCATAATTGTGATTGTGGTAGTTTATGTAGTTAGGAAAAGGTAAGTTATTTGTATATTTTAACCTGCAATTCTTTAGGCTGAACACACGATGATTTAATCTGAAAAATTAAAGGGTATTTTTATATTAAAAATCTATTTCGATATGTTGTATAACGTTACGTTTAGATTTCCAAAAACCCGGAAGGTCATTAGTTTAACCTAGCTGCATAATGTTACAATTTCGGTTGAAATACAGTTGAAACTTTGCACTAATCATTTAATGTTAAAATTTTTAATAGTAAATTGTTTACACCTTTCAGAAGAAGAACTGCGAAACCGAGAAATGAAAACAAATCAACATCGGAAACGTACGCCCCAGGTTATAAACGAAGTACTTATGTTGAGTCGCCATTTCAGCCAATCTGATGCTTGAGATTTGAGACTGGTTTCAAATCTCAGCTTTATAACCTTCAGCCAAGGTCTTGTTGAAACTGAAAGCGAACCAATCTACAAAAATCGATATCCCAATGCGCGGACGAAACTGGTTTATGACAAATCCGTTTCTGTATTAAACTAAACAGTCATTTGAAATTCTACATCATCATTTCGTAAAAATTAACAAAATCCTGTTTCGGTTAATATTGTTGTAATTATGGCGAATGATATTTTTGGGATTATGCACTTATTATGGAATAACAAAATTCTCACGGTTTTGGTTTCATCCAGCAGTGACTTCTCATATTCCTTCAGCATCAACGAAAGGATATTATAACGTCATAGAAAATTGATAATCGTTATATTTAAACAGCACGAAGTGCTTAAGAACTGACAGTAAATTAAACACTTAAACAAAAAAAAAGATGACTTCAAGTAGTAACATGGTATACATGGTCGAAAACAGCATATTTGACGCTTATCAGCCATTCTTTAAAATCATTCTTTCATCGAAACAACGATGATGTAGAATTTCGTACTTTCTCCTTAAAAATCTAAACTATAAGAATTTGCCGGCGAATCGCTATCTGAGTGATGAGGCGCGAATTTGCACAAAACTCCGTATTCTGATTGTGATGCGTCTTATGATGACGTAACCGCTTTTTATTGAATGGTTATCCTTGTAGCGTGATAAATTCTACCCAAGATTGTTAATACTTTTAAATTGTAAAAATGTAATATTTCAGATATAATCTTATTGATATCGACATAAAAAATAGATAATCTAAATTTTGTTTTTTATTTTATTCATCAAGTACCGCTTTACGAAAATACGCAACCAATAGAAAGACAATCGCAAGGAATCTTCAATCATCTAACAAGCGCACTGCAAATACAAATAGGCACTCCACGTCCACATGCGCTTACGAACTCAGGGCGGATTACTTTAAAGACAACTCCAAATAATGATATAATTCTGCACGAAATTAGGACAGAAGACAGTCCAGAGGTAGGTTAACTTTTTTCATTCATTATAATGTGATACGGATAAAGATTTTGGTAGTAAATAAAAATTTATTCAAAAAGGCATTAACTTATGCAGAACTGACATTTGTAGAATGAAGTGGAGATGTTTAAGTTGGCACTGGCCTTGGTATTTCTTGTCAGTGAGTTTTAGACACACGCCCTGCACATGATGTTGATTGTCATTGAGTTTTATACTCGCGTTATTCCCAGTGTTGCTATAAAATGAATTTTAGGCAGACGGACAGTACTCAATAAGTCCTTGCTTATCAATACGTTGAGAACTCTTGCGTTTTCCTGCCTGTTGCTTGCTAATGAGTTTATGAACAAACTTGTTGTCCGCCTGTTGCCTGTCAATGAGTTATGGGCACACGCGTTGTCCTTGGTTTTTTCACTTTTTTGTCAATGAGTTATTGACACCCGTGCAGTCTTCTGCGTTGCTTTTCACTGATGTTTGGATGCACGCACTGCTGTCGCGTTACCTGTAAATGAGTTAGGCCGGTATTCCATGGTTCCGTGATGCGTGATCCGTGTCCGTGTCCGCGATTTTTCACTCACCAAAGATATCGTTGGGTATATTCCATACCTCCGTGTGCGTTCCACGAATACGGACGCGGAACGGACACGGAGGTATGGAATATACCCAACGATATCTTTGGTGAGTGAAAAATCGCGGACACGGACGCGGACACGGACACGGATCACGCATCACGGAACCATGGAATACCGGCCTTATGGACACACGCGATGCGCTCAGTTTTGCATATACGTGATGTTTGGAAAAACGTGCGATCCTCAGTGTTGATTGTCAATGAGCTATGGGCACATGCGCTTTCCTCAGTTTACGACCTCTTATATTGTGGCATTAGAAACTTTGTTTCTTTTATTTCTATGCGTTTTTATGTTACTCAATGGTTCCATTAATTTTTAGAGAACTCATTACAATCAGTTGTGTGTTGCTACTCTTTAAGTTCCACTTTCATCTATTTAGTTTTCACGTTTTGTGCCCCTTGTCGATGATATGTGCGAACACGCGCTATCCTTAGTGTTTCTTCCCAGTAGTTATGGGAAAATGCTTTCTACTTTTTTTGGTGAAATTGTTATTTATTTCAAATATAAGGCACACATCTGATTAAAAATCTCTTTTTAATTTTAATGTTCTTAATGTTGTTAGTGTTAAGCATTTATTATCTTTGTAGGTAAATGCCTCCCCAAAAATAGATGACACATATTATAACACAGCTGCAGTGAAAAGAAGAAAAATCAAAGTGGGCAGTTTAAAAACCTTTGTGGCGGGCAAGTCAGCGAAGAGCTTCATAGATGAGTTTAAGGTAATCAAAGTATGGCAAAAGATATCGTGATATTTTGCCTACCTTATAAATCCCTAGTTTGGTTGTATTTTATATGTTACGTCATCGCTTAAAAAAACGGTTACTTTTGTATGATTTATAATCTTATCTTTAATACAACTTGATAACAAATATTTTTCAAAATAAATGTGTTACGTAGAACACAATTTGAATTTGTATTAAAGCGGTGTAATTGCCACTTGACGCCAAGTTCAAGTTGGAATAATTGAAATAAAGGGTAGATTATTGCAAGTATTCATGCTAATTTTACTTTTAAAGAGGAAATTGTTAACTGTTTTAAAATGCGTACACTTTAGGAGCTACCAGATGGTCTTATATATCCATACACAGAGTCACAGAAACCTGAGAACTTCAAGAAGAACAGATATCGAGGAATATATCCATGTATGTATTATTTAATCACTGCAGTTAATACTAGATGTCAATTTAAAATACTTCATTTTTTCAATCTAATCGAGCTTGCAATATTTTCATATTGATCGTATTAGCTGGCTTTCAGAGTTCTATTTCATCTATTCTTATTATTTGCTTAAACTATGCTTCCTTTCCAAATGAAAGTATTATTATTTAAAATTGTGTGTTGTTTGTTTTTCAGATGATAAAGCACGTGTAGTTCTAAAGGATGGAATGCCTGACTATATTAATGCTAGTTTCATTGATGTAAGTAATTGTATTATATTTCATATACTGCTGAATGATAATACTATGAAGTATTTTAATCGAAAATATATTTAATTTGGTTTGAGGCGATAGAAAATATGCACTGAAAAGTAGTAAGATGCACAAATACCATGTTTATACAAACATTATGTTCATTGAACAACTTTACGTGGTTGCCCTCTTGAGAAAAGTCATCATCTAAAAATTAAAAAATTAAATATATAAAATTCTTCCTCCGCATATTTGTCCTTATTTTTATGTGTATATAAATTACTTTTAGATTTAGATACTTAGGCCAGGAAGAGTTTTCGGAAGTCACTGTTGATAAAGTGTTGTTTCCCAATGTTGAAAAAGGAAACTTAAAGATTGAAGATAATTTATCAACTGCCAGACAACTGATATGATTTAAAATCATTAACAAGGTTTGGTAACAACAGGGATGTCTTAATTCACGTATAAAATTTCCGAATAAAAATAAGGCTAAAATATTTTATTTGTGAGAAACATAACCATTCGGTTATGTCCTTGTGGTTGTATTAAGGTAAATAACTCCGTATTCCTCCACCCCGTGGTCCATTCGAATGAAGTCCGTTTTCATATATGCTATTTTTTCTCTTCATCTGGGAGCCTCGTAACCGTTAGAAATCGACCTGTTTGTGACTTGTTTGCAGGAATAACACGTCAGGAAATTAAATGAAAGCAATTTCATCAGTTTCTGGACGAACGACAAAATCTGAGTAGAAACTACTCTGGGTCAGATAATTACCTTACTGTACTTGTGGTCATGGGATCAGCATGAGGGGCAATAAAATCTCAATAAATCACTTAATTCCAGACACCATTGACTACTCATATCAGTTACAGGTGTCTGCATTACTGCAGATGATACTTTGACTTATTTTGCACATTTATTGGAATTGGATTTTTGGTTAGTGAGCTTTTATTTAGTTTAGGACAATATTGTATATACATAATTTATAATGTTATGTAAATGAATTAATATATATAGTTGGATTCAGTAATCACATAATATGTATTTATAGATAAGCTTGGAACTTTTTCTAGATGTATGTGAATATTTGCATTAAACTGCATGGAAAGTATCAAACTAAAGATATTATTTTGATATAAAGCACAAATCAGCTTATAAGCGGAAGCACTTATCGCAACATTTGTCACATATCCGACGATTGTAGACCCAGATCATTACGTGCATTCACCATCTGATGAACAATATAAAATATTTTGTTAATAAGACTGATTATTATAGTTGCAGGAATTTAGTAAAAAGTTTTCTCATTAACTAAATTAATGTTAAGTGTAGGTATGCCTTTATGGCTTGGGCGAAGTGTAGATTTACACTGTTTGCTTTTTGATTTATTAGATCATTTCATAGACCAAAAAGTGAACAATGTAGATCCTGATGAGGCAGCACGGATATGCTGGCTGATCTGGATCTAGACTGTTTTCACATGTGATAAAATGCGTATATATGGAATAACCGCATTAATAGTGGGGGAGGTGTATTGGGGTTAAGTTGTTCTCATAATTGTACTTAGGAAATACATAAAATACAATAGAGAAATACTTTCTTTCAGACTTTGCCAAATGATGTTCTCTTCACATGGATTTGGAACCAACCTTACCGAGTTTGAAAACAGTCAAATTTACTAGAGTTGGAGAAAACAATTACATAGAATATACAAACCTTGTATCATTTCTTGAATAAAAAAAACTAAAAAATGAACCGCAATTACAAAAAAGCAATGTTTTAAGGGCCTGCCACACTCCTCCCAATTCTATTCATCGATAAAAAGAAAATTATCAAAATCTCAATAACGGCAAAATGCTGTTAAATGAAACTTTGCACAAGTGTATGTTATAAATGTATCTTTATTTTACAGATGGTAAGACATATTAGAAAAGTAAAGAAAAATAGCGAGATCTAAAAATTCCCTCAACTTCTATTTACATAAATTCACAAAAACTAAAGAACACAAAACACCATTTTAAATGCCCACATGAGTAATATGATACTGACAACAATTTATTGTGTCCTCATGATTTACTTATGTAAACCTTACCAGATATTAGTATAAGTGTGTTTGACCTTCAATTTCCTGGTCGCGTAAACTGATGACAATCACTGATTTCTCTTTTAATAGTTGAACGTTTTTTTACAAAGTACACAACATTTTGTTGTCAGTATCATAGCGCTCACGAGGGAATTTAAAGTTATGTTCTGCATCGCCTAGTTTTTGTGAATTTATGTAAATAGAATTCAAGGAATTTTTAGGTCTAGCTTTGTTTCTTTACTTTTCTATTTTGTCTTACTGTATGCAAAATGAGGATACATAAGTAACCTTCATTTGTGCAAAGTTTCATTGAATGGCATTGAGTCATTACTGAGATTGGATGATTTTTATTTTATCGATGAATAGGATTGGGAGGAGTGTGGCGATGCCTTAAAAGAAATAAGAAATCTCAAAGATGGAATAAAGGAATTTCAAGGCAAACGTCTCATCACAGTCAGCTCCTTTTTTCAATATATTTCTAAACATTACGAACAATAAAGTGTTTGCAGACAAATTATCCGCGAACTAACAAAATTATTATTAAATAAAGAAGAAACAAACAAAAGTTATGAATTTTCAAGATTCTAGCTATACAATCAAATAGCTAAATTAAAATCTATATTATGGTGTAGCGAAATTCTTTGTTCAGTGACAATACCAGACAGTAGAACCTTGTACAAAAACTATAAAGATGAATTCGATGAAAATGAGTGGAAGAAAATCTGCATTTTTGAATACCATTTCTCTCAGGATGTAATTATCAGAAAACAAATACAGAATACAACAATTCTTTTATAACAAATGGCTAATGCAACAGTTTGCATTAATTAAAATGACTGAAAAGATTACTTTTAGTCACATAGAATGACCAAGAAACATTATATTTAAAGAAAATTTTAATGAAAAAATAATAATACATGTAATAAAAGATGATGTTTTTTTCATGTAAATGCTGTGACTGATGAGATAAATACAGACCATTTGACATTAAAATGTGTTAATATATTATATATACATGTATATAAAATGACTTGAACAATATGTTAATTCTAACTTTCATTTTAGAGAATACTTGAAGAAATTAACACTGTTAATATTGATATCTCAATCATGAAATATGTGAAACTAGAAAAAGAAAATACAAATATCCATGTATCATTCTTGTAAAACATTATTGAAAAACTTGTCATGCTTTGTTGAAAACCCTTTAAAGATAATGTCAAGTTTGCTATAGGGATAATATATGTTGATTGTAAGTCAAATACTTAAGAAAACTAAACCGTAATTTACTCGGTTTTTGTTGTTGATCATTGATTTTTCATATAGATAATAAATGTCTCATCTTTCTGACAAAAATTTATGTTTAAGGTCATTAAGTATATAAATATCTATATTTAATTGTATGCATGCAAAAAGGTGAAAGTTTGTATAGATCTACAATATAAAACAGTTTACATAAAATTTTCATGTCCGCTATATACGACCTATTGGATCTAATGAAATAAACTTGTAAACTGTGTTTACCTGTCTTTACATCAAACATCTGACACGTTTATTGCAGGGGGATTAATGACCTGCTGAGAATTAGTGGAGGTTCATCAGTTAGGGGCCATATAAAATTACGCGCTAGATAATCACTAGCTCTGTGAATTTCCAGTGAAAGTGTCGTTAGTCCATAAACTGTCATGCCTATATCTCAGTTGGTAGAGGCGTACTAGTTCCGGAAGAGCGGATGTATATTTTTGGCTAAGTGTTTGCGATACCGCGTTTTAAATAGGGTCTGTTCGGTTAGAGATCAGTAATTTTCTTACAAGTAAGTTAACCCCCCATTTGCTGTGTGTTTTTCAATAGATGAAATGTAGATCTTCACAGTCATATATGGTTGTCTAGAAATTAAGATGATAGAAATCATGTTAAATGTGCATTGAATCTTGGGAATTTAACATTGAGGTCTATGGGAATTGGATTTACTTTGGTTCAACCTATAAGATTCAAAACCTCGAAAATGTCGAAGTCGATAAAACTTGTTTTCGGTGATTGAAATCGGCTTAGTTTGATTGGGTTTAAGGTTTTAAAATACTATTTGTCAAAAATCTTGTGTTTGAATTGAAAAAATCTTAATTTTGGGCACCGGATCCTATTCGGTATTAACTTTTACACAATTGAGTTGCCTGTGGAATCCCGTCTTAATACAAAAGATAGAATTAGCACGTGTTTGTGTTGAAAATCAGACTCAACAAGTTTCTTCTATTAAAAATAGTTGGTTTTAATATTAAAATTGAAATAATTGTATGAAAATAAGCAATTTTACAGAAATATACTGGAAATTTTGACGATTTTTTTTATATATGGGCGGGCCTCATTGAACCCTTATAAGTCGAGTTTTATAGCAGATATCAAGTTGAAATTTCTACAGTGTATTACAAATACACAACACAATGAAATAATATCATAATCATTACATTTGAAAACTCACGTTTTCCGTCTTTACAGTATAAGTGTTATATCAACTGTCTTTTAGAGAAGCTGGTTTCCTAGATAGCCACATACGTTTATTTAGTATCCCATTATACATTTTATGAGAATTAGCTTAAAATTAATAATAAATGTTGATATACTTTAAACTTGGTAAAACATTAAAACAAAACAGCATGATTCAAACAGAATATCTAAAATTTAATGACTTAATTTTTTTCATATTTCTTAAAAGACCAAACAGTAGTTTTTAAATTATGTTTTCGAATCATTGAATCCAGTTTCTTAGAGACTGTGATGCAGGGTTTTAATAATATTGCCTCTTCTGGTGAGCAAACCCGAAGGGCGACGGCGCCTGCCGCCTAGCCATGCAATGCCATTTACCCTACCTATTGAGCTAACCGGGACAATCCCCCCAAAAAGATTGATCGGATATCCCTGAAAAACGTTATTATCACAGCTTGACACCGGAACCAGATAATTTTAAGATAAGTTAACAGTACTGAGTATTATGTTGATTGTCTAGTGTTAATATTATATTTACAGTTTGCTTTATATGGTGTTTGGTCATCAGTAAATAGCATGTAGTTTGCAAAAGCTATGTAAAGATAGTAGTTTCTCTATTATCAATCAAACGTCATGTTTTAAAGATAATGGAGGCCTAGTCAGCAGATGACTTTACACATTCATTATGAAATGTAAGGGACACAGTCTCGTTACTTTAAATATTTTAATTTTCTATCATTATCTTAATCACTGTTTAATCTGCTGCCAACAATAAGAAAGATGCAGGGTTTTCTTGGACAAGAGTTGATCCCAGTTGGGTTTATATAACACAGGCATATGTTTCGCTTGTTGATGCTTTTGTTATTCCACTATGTAAGGAGAGGCATATTTTCCCAAATTTTTCCCTGTGAGTGTGGCGATTCCTGATATGCATATATTGATTTTTTCTTTAAACACACCTTTAATAACTTTTAATTAATACATTGGTAAATTTCAAATTTTCGAAAAATATATAGAGAAATGTAAATGTAAAACGAATACCAGCAACATAAATTGGTTAATTTTGCTAAAAGATTTGAATTTTGGATTGTTCAATTTTGGATAGAAGGAAAATTGTAATTTTTCTTTCAGGGCTACAATATGTGCAAAGCTTACATCGGTTGCTTGGGTAAGGCTTCTTGTTTAAAATTCTTAACTTGTTAATTAATCATTAAAGGAAACAAAAGCAATATTTCTGTAAATAAAATCAAACTGAAATCTAAAAGACTTTCGAAATTTGTTAACAAAAGGCTCAGAACTGAACTGAAATTAATAAATATTGGTTATTTATAATAAATATTGTTTGTTTTCTATAACAGACAAGAAGGGAAGTTGATGTTCTTTGTAGATATTGAGATGCGCTTAACCTGGGGCTATTTGAAATTGGCAGTTATATACATTTCCATTACAAGCCATGAACAAGCTTAATTATACAAAGTCTGCTCTTTGTCGTGTTCGGTGACTTTCATGATAGATAGATATCTTTATTATGTAATAAGCCAATAAGGCCCATGAACATATAAACAGAAAACACAATCAATAAACAGTATGAAATGGTAAGACATACGAACATAAATAGTAAAATGTATGCAAATATATGCAAATATAACATGTATACCATAGAGTCTTTTTAGTCGTTTCTATAGAAGCCGAAACGAGCGCAGATTTGCTACACGTATAGAGCGACTTCTTAATTTCTTTTTATGCCCCCGCCATGAAATGGCGACGGGCATTAAGAGTTGCCCCTGTCCGTCCGTTCGTCCGTCCGTCCGTCCGTCCGATATTTTCGTGAACGCAACTGCTCCTACACTACTGGTGGGAATTTAATGAAACTTTACCACAATGCTTGGCCTGATATGTTGTTGTGCATAAAGGTGGGGTTTCGCTCTTACATGTTCCGTTCAGAAGTTATGGCCCTTTGATACTTCCATTTACATTAGTTTTAATAGGAGTATATCTCGTGAACGCAACTCCTCCAACACTACTGGTGGGAATTTAATGAAACTTGACCACAATGCTTGGCCTGATATGTTGTTGTGCATAAAGGTGGGGTTTTGCTCTTACATGTTCCGTTCAGAAGTTATGGCCCTTTGATACTTCCATTTACATTTGTTTTAAAAGGAATATATCTTGTTTCTTATATTTTGTGTTAAGCAAAATATGCATTTTGCCCATAACTTTACAACTACTTGAGATACTGCCTTGAAACTTGAAATATATTTTCACCATCAAAATCTACATAATAACCAACAGGACCCATAACCCTGCTTCCAATATTTTTCAAATTATGCCCCTTTTCACTTACATTTTGTGTTAAGAAAAATATACACTTTGCCCTTAACTTCGTTTGGAATGGAGGGATTTCAAAATAACTTGGCACAAATGTTCACCATAACAAGGCGGTGTGTCGTGACAATACCCATGCCTGTAGGTCCAAGGTCAAGGTCACTGTTACTAAAAGTAGAATTTTCTTTCAAAATCTTGTCCGCTCTGTAACTTTGTTATTTCTTATTGGATTTTTAAATAACTTGGTATTATTGTTCAACATATCAAGACGGTATGTAACATACATGCCCAAGCCTTTAGGTCGAAGGTCAAGGTCACTGTTACTAAAAATAGAATTTTCTTGTCCGGGCTGTTACTTTGTTATGAATGGAGGGATTTCAAAATAACTTGGCACAAATGTTCACCATGACAGGGCGATATGTTGCGTACCATGCCCATGCCTGTAGGTCAAAGGCCAAGGTCACTGTTACTAAAAATAGAATTCTCTTGTCCGGGCTGTAACTTTGTTAGGAATGGTGGGATTTCAAAATAACTTTGCACAAATGTTCACTATGACAAGGCAGTGTGTCCGCACAATACCCAAGCCTGAAGGTCCAAGGTCAAGGTCACTGTTACTAAAAATAGAATTTTCTTGTCCGGGCTGTAACTTCATTATAAATGGAGAGATTTCAAAATAACTTGACACAAATGTTCACCATGACAGGGCGGTGTATCGCGTACCATGCCCATGCCTGTAGGTCAAGGTCACTGTTACTAAAAATAGAATTCTCTTGTCCGGGCTGTAACTTTGTTAGGAATAGATTGATTTCAAAATAACTTGACACAAATGTTCATCATGACAAGATGGTGTGTCCCGTTCCATGCCCATGCATGTAGGTCCAAGGTCAAGGTCACTGTTACTAAAATAGAATTTTCTTGTCAGGGTTGTAACTACGTTAGGAATAGAGTAATTTCAAAAGAACTTGGCAGAAATGTTCACCATGACAAGGTGGTGAGTCGTGTACATGTCCATGCCTGTAGGTCACTGTCACTAAAAATAGAATTTTCTTGTCCGGGCTATAACTTTGTTTTGAATGGAGGGTTTTCAAAATAACTTGGCACAAATGTTCACCATGACAAGGCGGTGTGTTGCGTACATTACCCATGCCTGTAAGACCAAGGGCAAGGTCACAGTTACTAAAACTTGAATTTACTTGTTCGGGCTACAACTTCTTTATGAATGAATGGATTTCAAAATAACTTGGCACAAATGTTCACTATGACATTGCATTGCATTACCACCAACTTCTTCACAGACATTTCCGTAATGAGAAGACAACAGTGCCACAAATACAAATAATTTACTTGATCATCAAGTTTATGCATATTCTTATAATTACTCGAACATCACTGTCTTTGAAATGCTATTATTCACATCATTGCACTTTAGTATCTGAAAACGATGCATAGCGAGGGAATCCGTGTCCTATGGACACATTTCTAGTTTAAATCTACTTTATTAAACTGGAAAAATCTAGAATGTCAAATGCGCTGTGAAATTTGAAAAAAAAGTTGCAAAATATACATGTTGAGCCAAGTTCCAACACATTTAGGTTATTTATATCAGGGGCACAGGCGTCGTTTAAAATATTTTAACAAACTTATTTTCTTTCAGTCATATAAAATTCAAGTTCAAGATCTGGCTTTGGTCTGTTAAAAACAACTTCGAACCTAAAATAATATTAGGGCATTATAATGCGTTCGTGAACCTGGTCCTTTGAAAAATCACTGAAATGCATTGTAGATTAGTGTAAAACTTGTATCCGCCTTGTTCTGACTGTCATGTAATCAGTATTGAGTTTTTTCTTTTGAAAACAATTGTTTAAGAACAATGGTCGTATTAAGTTTTTTTCTTTAAACTGAATTCTAAATGTCAAATATTGTTTTAATGTTATCCAGTGAATTTTAGAGTTTTCTCAGTGAAATAAAATCGGTATTTTTTTTTACTGTTTTGAAACTGTGGAATACTTTGTTTGCACTGTTTTATTTAACTACTTTTTATAGCGTGTTACCTATTTCCTCAGTTTTATGATTTGCTTAACAAGAAAAATAAAAATATGTTCGTTTCAGTAAAGTGTTTGTTTCTATAAAACACAAATAACTGGTTTTGTAAAGAACGTCGAAGATAAATAGCTTTATGTTTAAAACTTCAGATACTGGTTTTCATTGTAAAAATGTTATTATTGTATTATTTTAAAATTTTTGTGTATATTGCAATATTTGAGTTTGCCTAAAGTTTTCCGCATTTGATAAATTGAAAAAAAAATCGCTTAGTTTATTGATTTATGTTTTATAAGAAAAAATCAATTTTAAAACTACTAATCATGTTAACAAATTCGTACGTTTATTAAGTTTTTATTTTAAATGTCATAAATATAAATAACTTTTAATCCACTAGGACCGACTATCCAGTTTATGGGAGATTTTTCTGTGTTTTGGAGAATGGTGTGGCAAGAAAAATGCGGAAGAATTGTAATGTTAACTAAACTGCGAGAGTCAGAGGTAAATTAATAAATTACATGATTCTGTGTGACAATCTACAATAATGTTTGTTGTAGTTATAGGAGGTTATATGTAACAGTTTATATGAGATCGATCAATTTATACCTACATTTAATTTTTTTATGTTTCAGAAAAGTGCTTGATAAATGCTTGTCTGTGACAATTTTAACATTTATCTAGTACAAGCTGTTGATATTTATTGCTGTACTGTTGATCACGGTGCTTAGTGATTTGTAGGGTTACAAAATAATAAAAATTGACATGTTTTGTCGTCGCCAGGTCTTAAGTGATTTAGCAAAAAAAAACACAACAACATTGATTAATATAAAACTATTATAATTATTATGTGTAGGTGCGTAAATGTGACCAGTATTGGCCGGATAAAAAAGGCAGAGCATCATATGGTGACATCTTCGTTACATGTTTAGAAGAACAAAATCATAAATATTATACAGTGAGAACGTTCGACATTCAGAAGGTGAGATTTTAATGTTTATTATTATGATATGCATTTTGTAAGCGTTCAATTTAAAAATAAATACATTTGCAACGCTTTGACTTATACATAAACTACCAAATTAGAAATTCTTTTAGAATTATTTTAAAAATACTTTAAAACCCTTTCTATTACTGTTCATGAACAGACTCAATCAAACCTAGCCTGCAATATTTTCATATTCGTCGTGTTTGTTAGCATTCAAAGTTCCCTTTTCATCTATTTTAATATCACAGTTACTGTAGCGTTGTTGTACCATGTGGAGGATGTAAAAAGTCTCCGCGTATATTTTATCAGTGCTGTTATCAGTAACGTCCTTGGAAAATTATTGAACACATGCAATCTCAATTATAAAAATATATTCAAGTTCGCTATGTTGTCTTTGTCGAATTACAAGAACCAGCTATAATAACATGGTGGATATACCAAGTGACCTTTAGAATGTCATGCTCGCATTTATGTCGGACAAATACTCGCTTCAGATAGGTTAATGATTATTTCTTAGTAATTTCTGGACTGTCGTTTTCTTAAACATTCAGACATTAAAACTGGAAAAAATGATATTGTAGGTTAAATGGCGATGAAAATGCCCTTTAACAGGAGTACGGTGCTCTTTATCTTATCAAAATCGGTCCAGAAATTACTGAGAAATAAGCAAAAAACCTACCTGAAGCGAGTGATTTTTCCGATATTTATGCGACATTTTAAAAGTCGCGTGGTATAGTCACCCTATAATAATAAACTCAGAAAAAGCAACAATTCGTATGTTCATCTATCGTCTTTCTATTTTGAAGCAGGGTCATGATAACAGAATAGTGACTCACTTTCATTTTACTTCTTGGCCTGACCAAGGCGTGCCTGAGAATGTAACGAGCTTAGTACGATTCCTACAAGATGTTAACAACACATTGACTGAACTCAAAGGACCAACACTTGTCCACTGCAGGTAAGCGAACACTGAACAAATTATTTAATTGGTCGCTCGTTGGGTTTTGACAATGTTCATAAAAAATGCGTATGCATTGACATTGAAAACAAAAACTTATTGTAGGAAAGAGAAATGCATTTTTTTTCATAGAATTCTTTTCTCGCCCAACAAGAAAAAATGGTACAGTGAAAAGATCTTACAAACATAAGTTTTAGTCGTTTCCCGATATGTTTGAGTTGTTATTCTATATTTGTTTTACTTCCAGTTCAATGGGATGTTGACACATTACTAAGTATTTACCGCAAAGTTAATGAACGAAACCCATTTATCGCTATAATTTGGAACTCAATATTATTTTAAAAAGGACTCGGGGACTACGTTTTAAATCTTGGCAAAAGCACATCAAACAGTTGTTGTTCATTCACTTTGAATCTTTCGTTATAACCTTTTTCCTAGCAATTGATTTCATAAAATCACAAACCTCTATGAACTATATTTTCTCATTCTAGAACTGAAATATTCCGTAGAACATGTATTGTTTTCATTACTCTCTGTACCACAAATATACGAAAACTGTGTATCTCTGTAAAAGTGCTGGAGTCGGCCGAACAGGGACATATATTGCACTGGACATGTTGACGAAAGAAGGGGAGACTGAAGGTCATGTCGACATATTTGCCTGTGTGAGGAATCTGCGAGAACAGAGAGTGAAAATGATTCAGACCATTGTAAGTTTAGAAAAATTATTCCTACAGCTATATCTCATAACCTGTCTTGAAAAATTTATCTACGTGCACTTAAGTGCACTCTTAAGTGTACAAAACATAAAGCACGCAACGAAATTATAACTTAAAAGACTATATTCTTTAACAAAAAGCCAAAGACATACATGCATATAATTTATAATATTTATGTAGAAAATTCGTTATGCATGATTTAGAAGCAGATTCACAATGATATTTATTTTCTGCAAGTGGGCTGAAGTTATGTGGAGCAAACACTAATAACGTTTTAATTTTACAGCAAATGCATTTTTAGTTCTTAGCTGTTTCAGTACAGAAAAATACAAACATATTCAAATGCAACATTTGCATGACACGTTGTTGACTGTTCACTGTTAAGAACACTGAAACACAAACATGATTTTATTAGTTTCCTTAGATTAATGGGATGAAGAATACAAACATTAAAATAATTTTATGAACTTGTTTCAATCGATTGATTGCTATTATCGTTACATTTCAGTCTTTAGAAAGGTTATAATGTTGAATTATTTTTCGTGAGATAGATGTGTCAACGAATATCATGCGATTCTCTAAAATGTTTTAGAACCACGAATGCGGAAATTATCAAATGAAAGAAATTCATGAAATGAATGAATGAATGAATGACTTTATTTATAGAGGGTAACTCAATTAGTCAAAAAGACTAATCTCCCTTGGGACCCTCTCAATAAGTACATACATGTTAAGTAGTAATAATAAGGTGTAACAAAACTTAGAAACAACAATAAAAAACAACATAGAAGTTCGGTGAATCTGAGTAAAATGTTTTAAGTGCATTTCAAAACTAGTTTGTATTCCAGTTAAGCTCTTGCAACTGAATAATTCAATATCTGTAAAAAATCATTGAATTTAGAGATGCTTTTTTGTGCCTTCAATGGTAAGAAATGATGTTTTGTAGATATGGCGTTCCCTGAACGATCTCTTCAAAGGGGCAACATTCGCTGCCTCGGCAGCGAGTATTTTGGGGTGTGGCTTTACATACAAGCTATCTGCCACTTATAATTAACTGTAGTAAAAATAGCCTGTACAGAGTGAGTCACTGCATTACAGCAGACGACAGAATGAAGACTCCCTTTGCACTGGATATGAACTTCTATTTTTCCTTTCAGGGTTCCTTTGAATTTCTTTATATCTTGGACTAATTCCTCTCTTTTTTGTTTTTGTGTTCTTTAATTAAAATTCACATTTTCCTATTTGTTGTAAAAGACAAGCAGTCCACTAAATATTTCATTCATATAAACTTTAGCCAAAAATGTTTCTATTATCACAACATAAAAAGATTATGTCACAAAATTAATTTGCGATCCAGTTGTAACCTTTGAAATAGCAGAAATCTGGTTTGTTTACTGATACCAGGCTATTGTTCTATCTTTGAAAAATGAGGGAAACTTTTAAACTTTTGTAGATTCTTTATAGAAAACTATTATGTGTTGATTTATTTATAATATTGAAAGGAAACATTATTATAAATGGCAGTTTCTGATGCAAATGAAATAATTTAGGCAACATAGAGCACAGAGGATAAAAAGCCAAACTTTCATTATTCTCTGTGAGATTAAGCTTCAGTCTTATTGTAAATGCTTTCTTGCTGCTGAATGTAAACATTAGCACGTGTTTGTGTTTACAAACACAGTGTTTTATCAGTTAGACACACCTCCCGGGAAATTCAAATTCAAAATTGTCTGTCTGACAGGTTTAAACTTTTTCTGAGAGTCACCTTTATAATTAATATTTCACTTAAATTATTAGATGAAATGTTTAAAAGGCTTACAATGTACATTTGTGAAAATTTTCAAAATAATTTGTTAGTAGTTTTTTCAAATTTTGAAAAAAGGGCCCCTTGATGTGTAACATGCATAAAATTATAGAAAAGCCTGCCCCAGTGCCATCTTGAGGTTTATATAGTCCTGTTGCCCCTTTAAGGAAACGCAATGTCTCTGATCAATCAAATTTAATTATTAAGAATACATGGTTTTCATTTAGTTGACACAGTATTATTTATTAAGTGAGCATGCAATTATAAATAACTGCCAATATCTGTCTATTATCTAATAATGTTTCTATGTTTCAGGAACAGTATGAATACTTGCATCATGCTCTCGTTTACTCATTGCAATCAAAACATCATACCATGGAAATTGCTGTCTGATAAATCAGAAAAATATCGAGCGTGTTATCCAGAGTTGGCGAGTGAACTACAAGACAGCTTGTATGTTATCCCTTGGGTTATGACATTCCCTGGGTTATCACTATGTGTTCCTTATTTGCAATGTGAAATCGGTTCCTTATTTGCATTTTGTTATGTGTTATTTTGATTTTGCAATTTGAAATGCCTTCCTGATTTTCAATATAAATATGTCTTCATAATTTGCAGTTTGAACTGTGTCCCTTATTTGCAATAAGAAATGTGTACCTGATTTGCAATAAGAAATGTGTTCCTGATTTGCAATAAGAAATGTGTTCCTGATTTGCAATAAGAAATGTGTTCCTGATTTGCAATAATTAATGTGTTCCTTATTAGCAATAAGAAATGTGTTCCTGATTTGCAATAAGAAATGTGTTCCTGATTTGCAATAAGAAATGTGTACCTGATTTGCAATAAGAAATGTGTTCCTGATTTGCAATAAGAAATGTGTACCTGATTTGCAATAAGAAATGTGTTCCTGATTTGCAATAAGAAATGTGTTCCTGATTTGCAATAAGAAATGTGTTCCTTATTTGCAATAAGAAATGTGTACCTGATTTGCAATAAGAAATGTGTTCCTGATTTGCAATAAGAAATGTGTTCCTGATTTGCAATAAGAAATGTGTTCCTGATTTGCAATAAGAAATGTGTTCCTGATTTGCAATAAGAAATGTGTTCCTGATTTGCAATAAGAAATGTGTTCCTGATTTGCAATAAGAAATGTGTTCCTGATTTGCAATAAGAAATGTGTTCCTGATTTGCAATAGGAAATGTGTTCCTGATTTGCAATAAGAAATGTGTTCCTGATTTGCAATAAGAAATTTGTTCCTGATTTGTCATCGGAAGTGTGTTCCTGATTTAGATTTTTTTCTTGATTTGCCATATGAAATGTGTCCATTATTTGCAATTGGAAATTTGTTCCTTATTTGCAATAGGTAATGTGTTATTGATGTGCATAATTAACGTGTTCTCTAATTTTGTATGAAGTGTATTTCTTATAATTACACGTTTTCCTGTATTTATTGTATGTTGGGTGTTAATGTACTTGCAAATTTAAAATGAAAAAAGCTTTAAAAATGTATGATAGATATACACTTGTTCGTAAATGATTTGATGCCAAATAAAGTTGGAACTTCTAGACTTAAGGATATGTTGTTTAACAGTATTATTCAATTGTCACTTAAAAGATAAAACTTAAGAACTTTTTGTCGTTTATGCATTTAGAGGTTTGGGAATGGAATTGGGAATTAGGAATACCTTTAATTGAGTAACATTAACTGACAATGGTTTGAAAGCAATATAATATTAAGTAGACAGTTCAACATTTAAATTTATAACAGTATATAATTATTGACTTTTAAGGGCTTACTACACTCCTCACCAGCACGTTCATCGATAAAAAGAAATTATCAAAATCTCAATAACGGCAAAATGCCGTTCAATGAAACTTTGCACAAATGAATGTTACTTATGTATCTTTATTTTGCATACAGCAAGACACGTAAGAAAAGTAAAGAAAAAGGTTAGACCTGAAAATTACTTCAAAGTCTATTACATAAATTCACAAAAACTAAGCAATACAAAACATAATTTTAAATTCCCACGTGAGTGTAATGATACTGACAAGAAAATGTTGTTTACTTTGTAAAGAGCTTTCAACTACTTCAGAGAAATAAATAATTGTCATCCGTTTACGCGACCAGGAAGCGACCAGGAAATGAAAGGTCAAATACACCTTTACCAATATCTCATATAGTTTACAAATGTAAGTCACGAGGACACAAGACAGTGTTGTCAGTATCATATTACTCATGTGGGCATTTAAAATGATGTTTTGTGTTGTTTAGTTTTTGTGAATTAATGTAAATAGAAGTTTAGGGAATTTTTAGATCTCGCTATTTACCTTTCCTGTTCTAACGTGTCTTACCATATGCAAAATAAAGATACATTAGACAAACCCATTTGTGCAAAGTTTCATTGAACAGCATTTTGCCGTTATTGAGATTTTGATAATTATTTTCTTTTTATCGAGGAACTTGCTGGGGAGGAGTGTGGTAAGCCCTTAATGTAAATAAATATATAAATAATAAATCCGGAGCATTTGTATGCGCTGAATAATCTCCAATGTACAGAATCTCAATCTTATCACTAACTTTAGTGTATAAAAATCAATCTCATTTGTTTTGTGTGTTAATCATTTTGTTACTTACTTATAGTTTTGTTCTGTGTATTTTCTTGTACATATATGCCGATTCTTTTGTTTGATGTTTGTATAAAATGTTGTCCGTGGTGTCATGAAGTAGGAAACAAAGTAATGGATGGACACGCCTCCAGTAGAGCAAATTTATGCGCTAGTCATTCAATGGCATAAAATATTGTATTGTATATTTTTCTTATTTGCATTTATTTGTTTCCATTTTTTAAATATCACAAGGGTTATTTTTTAAGTTAAGTTTATGTTAAGTCAAAGTTAGCAATTACATTTTTGGAGTGAAAAATACAATGCTAACACGTAAGTTTTGAGGTGTGGTAGCATATGCTAGACCTGACGAGTCAAGCTAAATTGTTTAACAACAATAAACCGCAAAGTTCCTTATATACTCGTATACTGCCTTATTAAGGATCAAACTTAATTAACTGGAGGTCTTTTTGCATAATGCCCTTTTGTGTTAATACTTGTTTTTATTTTGTTACAATATTTTTTTCGCTGGTTTATTTGTTTCCATTATAAATGTTCGTTATTTGCAATATGTTATGTATTCCTATAACATTTGTTCATTTATTGAGTTGAGGATCTTGATATTAGTGTTAATTTGAAAAGAAAGGTTATTAAGAAATGTTTGAACAATTTCGGGGAAACTCTTGCATATTCTGAAAAAAAAATTATACTTAAACAACTTTGCACCTACTATTTATAAGAATGTTTTTCTTTAAAGGAAAGAGTTAAGGCTTTAAAATAAATAATGTACACTTATAAATTTATAAGAACTTTTGCACTGGTTCGAAAGAGTCATAACATTCTTCTCCAATTGAAGTAAGTAAAATGTTACTAGAACTGTCTTGAATGGGAGGTGTCCTGAAGACAGCCATTTCCATTTTGCTTTGCACTTCATTCAGTAGTCAGCTATGACGATGTTGGGGTACAGTAGATAACTTGGTAGTTCATTAACAGATAACCTGAAATTATAAAGAAAAACCAGCAGAAACGCGGAACACTAAGTGGGGAGGATGGGTTAAGATTTATGCAAAGAATAATTTTTCACTACCTTCTAAATGTACTGACATTTTGGAAAAGAATGACGTCAAATTAAAACTGATGACGTTTTACCATAACGAGGAATTTTTAACAAGGTCTGAACTTTGAAGAGATATCTTCCCCTTCCAATAAAGTCACTAATTTAAAAAGAAGCATGAAATGTATGACTTAAACATTTTGTGTTGTTTTCTAGATCACGCATGTTAGCATATGTTTTGATTTTTTTTAACAAATAATATTTATGTCAACTTTTTGGATGAATGTAAAGCACTTAATATTGGTTTTAAAGCAAGGAATTACATATTTTAAGGGCTTACCACAGTCCTCCAAAGCACGTTCATCGATAAAAAGAAAATTATCAAAATCTCAATAATAGCAAAATGCCGCTTAATGAAACTTTGCACACATGAATGTTGCAAATGTATCTTTATTTTGCATAAAGTAAGACACGTTAGAAAAGTAAAGAAAAAAAGCTAGACCTAAAAATCCTTAAAATTCTATTTAAATAAATTCACAAAAACTAAGCAATACAAAACATAATTTTAAATTCCCGCGTGAGTGTAATGATACTGACAAGAAAATGTTGTGTACTTTGTAAGAACTTTCAACTACTAAAAGAGAAATCAGTGATCGTCATCCGTTTACGCGACCAGGAAATTGAAGGTCAAACGCACTTTTACTAATATCTCGTAAAGTTTACATATCTAAGTCACGAGGACATAATATATTGTTGTTAGTATCATATTACTCATGTAGGCATTTAAAATGATGTTTGTGTTGTTTAGTTTTTGTGAATTTATGTAAATAGAAGTTGAGGGAATTTTTAGATATCGCTATTTTTCTTTACTGTTCTAACGTGTCTTACCATATGCAAAATAAAGATACATTAGTAACATTAATTTGCGCAAAGTTTCATTAACGGCACTTTGCCGTTAATGAGATCTTGATAATTTTGTTTTTATTAATTAACGTGGTTGGGAGGAGAGTGGTAAGCGCTTAAGTAATCAATTAACCATTTGAATCAAAAACATAGAATTGTAATATTTTACTGTTAATAAAAATATATTCGAATATTTTGAAACAATCCTGTAAACAATTTCAATCTAATCACTATCGTACATTAATGATTGTTTCGTTGGTTAATTGTTTCGAAACTTACTTACAGGTATAATGTTCTTTGCATTATCTTGTACGTACCTATTTACTTTTTATCTGCTATTTTGTATAAAATGTCGTTCATTTTATCATTTAATGAGAGAAAAATCATTTGGCTAGAGATTTAAGGACACACAACACCATCGTTATATCTGTTTGTGTTTATTTGTTGGGGCTACCATACGTTTTAATTACATTAGGTTTATAATCTTAAAGTGTTTAGTATTGTGTATATGTGCCTGACAAAAATTCGTTACATGACATTGTTCATTATTTTTGGAGGACTGGAGGTTTTCCTATAGTATATGCCCACTCCAAATACTTGTATATCCATTTTTTAAAAGCTGCAGAGGAATCTTAACAAGAACTATCTTTAAAAAAAGATAAACGGCGTTGATGGAAAAGATTTATATATACATGTATAGAAGAAAGAAAGAAAGAAAGAAAGAAAGAAGGAAAGAAAGGCGAAGCAGACGCAGTTTAGTTATGTAAATTTACTTGTTATAGCTGTTGACGAACCGTCCTGCCTTCTTAGTATGACCTAGAGATTAAGCGACCGAATCATGACAACTCATAAATTCATTGAAGGTGTCTTTCAAAAAAATGTTGAAGCTGTTGAAACAATTTCAAACGGTGATAATAAGTCGAATAAAGAAGCAATGTCTTACATTAAGTCTTGATCTACATTTATTCAGTTTCAATAAAATACCTCTTGTAGAGCTAGAACTCAAGATGAATAAATGTCCTTGAAATTTAATAAATATAAATAACACCTTGTTACAAGAGCGAAATCTACCAACTTTTACGTAAATTAACTAAAAATGTGTCCCTCCTGAGGATTGAACCCTGGGCATCCGCTTTGGAGGCGACAGAGTAATCCACTACACTACAAAGAACTTGTATTCTGGATTTGGAATTAACAATCAGTATCAAAGAAACTAGAAAGGAAACCGTAAGAACTAGAAATATCTGCACTTCTCTTTCGTTTTACACTGTGAATTGTACGCAAGTGTTTACCTGACAACCAAGAATATTTCATATAAAATTGTATTTATTATAATAAGCCATCAATATTGACTTAACAGTTTACTGGTTATTTAAATCGTAAAATGTTTTTCTCCAATACAATTATCGCTTTTAAAAACGAAAATGCTCGAACATGCAAGTGCCAGGTAGAAATACCTACACAAAATATAATCAAAGGACTGGAGGTACTGATGGGTCGGCCATCAAAACACAACTGAAAAGCGATGGATCTTTGGCAAAGAGTTTGTGTTTGATTAAGTTGGACCAGAAACAAACTTTCGCCTCAAGAACGGGGACCAATTTACTTTATGACCTCTGAGACATAGATATTCGACCCCAAAACAATTAAGATCCAATTAACAAGTCAAGGCAAATACTGTTATCAAGTTTGCAGACGCAGTGACATGGAAAGCAAACCTGGTGGAAGGACAATATGTCTAAAGATATAATTAGAATATAATTGGACTTCTTCGACGATAATATGAAATAAGACAATGCCTCTCTCGAACCTCACCAATCGAAATTAAGTGAAGGATATCATACTACATAGGTCATATGGTCAACAGTGAAACAAAGCTGGTCACAGTCCTCAGACATCCTGCGAGCAGTTGTTTGCAAGCACAGTATCAATAGACAGCACCTAAAATTCTGAGTTGAGATACGGTGACACACATGACAGAACTAGATGGGATTTCAGATGAACTCTTGTGTCGCCCTCTGGTACAATGTCGGAAATAATGCAAGTTCAAAAAGGGTCATAACTCAACCAAATGTGACCTTGACCTTAAGAATTTAGCATCATCAATGTGTTGTCATAAGTAAAGTTATAGTCAACGTTGAGTTTTCATGTCAAAATCAAAGTACAAAAAGGGGCATAACTCCATCAAATGTGACCTTGACCTAAAGAATGTGGCATCATCATGAGCCTGTTGTCATAAGCAATATAATTTGAAAGTTTCATGAAGAAATATTAAGAAATGGCAAAGTTATAGCCAACGTTAAGTTTTCGTGACGGACGGACACTCCCACAGATGGGCATTTGTTGGGTATTTCTTTTGTTTAAAACTACCCAACAAGCGAAAAACTACCCAATAACAGACTAACGGAATGAATGGAAAGTTCTCACAGATGGGCATTTGTTGGGTAACAAGTGCCATCGGTGGGCCCGGATGGACCGAAGGACAAAGCGATCCCTATGAATCGCCATTGCTTCAAAAAGGGCGACACAAAAAGTAGCTAAGCTTGTCATTGTCTTTGAATATTCAAACTTGAAATCAACAAACAGTATTGGGTCACATGATTTAAAATAAAACTACAAGTGACACTATGGTTTTTTTCCAATAGTTTTATTATTCAGCAAATAATGTTCAAACAAACAATTACACTGATGCTTTTTTGTCAACTGATGCTTTTTCAATGTGGTGCACATTCTAACGTTTTGTTATATTTTATATAAATTGTCTCATTTTCGCACCCACTATTTGTATCGACATTTGTGATTTTTTTATTCTTGTCCGTTACAAAAGCAGCATGTTCCATTGCAGGAATTAGTGGCAATATAAAGGCAGTATGCTCCCTCAGACAGTCCTAGACAGAATTGTCAAACTGGTCTCCTCACAGCATTCCATGTGAAGCTGTTATCCTGAAATATTAATTTCAACAAATTACCTATTTATATTGAAGTTCAAGCATAATGGTCTGTGCTTTTTAAAATTTATTTGTCGAAGTTAGAAACTGATAAATATTTGACAATAAATTAGTTTTGTCCAATAATATTAATTTTCTTGCCCTGGCAATACTACATTTATCCTGATTCTTAACATGGTAACCCTTGGGTTCTCATTTTTGTTCATTGGTTGTGGTGTATGTTTTCAAACTGACCATATTTTTCTCATTTCTTATGATGAACCTTAACTCCTTGGAATTGCCTTAATCATATAGACATTTGACCCAGGAAATAACCTTTTGACTTTTGAAAATTAAAAAAAAAATAAAAAATCATTCTGACCCTTGCGATTTTACCTGAAGTGTCTTCGTTTTCCTTAAATTAATGGTAATTTTGGTCATTAATTTCCAGAATCCACTTAAAAGTTACACTTATGTCTCCTTGGGAGCTATGTCAGATTATAAAATTCAAGAACAAGAGGGGGGAAAAAACCCATCTCGACATAAGAACTTGGAGTCATGATGAGTGTGTTGTCATGAGCAATATAATTTGAAAGTTTGATGTAGAAATATTAAGAAAAGGCAAAGTTATAGTCAACATTAAGTTTTTCTGTTAAAATAAAAGTACAGAAAGGGATTAACTTCATCAAATGTGACCTTGACCTGAAAATTTACATCAGCTCAAGCATGTTGTCACAAACAATATAATTCTGGTGTCTGATCTGGATTGATTGGAATCTACACTGTTTGCATATTTATAAGAAATAGCCTGTGAATCTTATTATGAACCATGTAGATCCTATTAAGACTGCACAGATATGCCTGCTGATCTGGATATACACTGGTCACTCATGTCATGTATTCATGGGTCAAAAACAACACAGTAAATTTTTTATAGGTTGATTAATTTTCTTGTGAACTGAGGTCTTACAAGTCTTCACATACATACAAACACAATTTTATGTTGTCTAGTTACATGATACAAATACCAACATTTACAGATAGATTAAGTGTCTCTCTATCATACAGTCATGCAGCTCTAATACATGGAAATAAAAAAATGCAAACCTTGTCTCCATTTTTTACAGTAACATTCATATTCTGCTCCCTAGTGTTCTACCAATTTTGCAAACATTTCAAGTCCACAGCTTTTACTAGACTGATGGTACACATGGCTGAAAATAATAAATGTTGTATTTTAAATCATAACAAATAACCCAAGTCAATTTCACTGTACTTTTTGTTGCTTATGAATATGTACATAAATAGCTGTTGCAGTTAAACAGTTAACAGATTACACTGTTGTCATAATTTGTTTTTAAGGTATTTTTTTTATAAATATCACACAAAAGAGGTTTTTCTGATGTAAGCTTTGTGCCATCTTCAATTCCTATAGGCTCCTACACAATTTATCCCATGTAATCTTTTCGTCCATGTACATGTATATGCCTTTGTGGCATGGGTGATCAGTGTAGATCTAGATCAGCCGACACATTTTATACTATACTGCCTGATTAGGATCTAAACTGTTAGCTTTTTTTATTCAATAGGTTATTTCTGACCACAATGTGACCAGTGCAGATCCAGATCAGATCTGCCATCTGATCTGTATTTCTACACTGGTTGCACAGGCATGAAAATGTGTATATATGTAGTAAAGGGTTAATTATTACAATAACACACTTGCATTTTGATACTCCATTTTACTCGTAGGATACACCTTTTAACACATGACCATCTATTGTAGATCTAGGTGCTGATACATCTGCTTCCAATTAAAAGAGCTTTAGTTTAAATGTATCTAATGAACAGAGTAGATACAGATCAGACCACAAAAATGTCTGATGTGCAAGCTGATCTGGAGCTACATCTGTGCTATCTCTATCTGATCTGGATTTACACTGGTTGCCCATGTGGTGAAATGGCGTGTAAATGGAGTAAAGGGTCAAGTTATTAACCGAGAAAACAGAAACAGCATTGGATTTTTGAGACACATTCATATGAGATTACCCTATTAATAAATGAATAAGCAACCACAAGAACACATCGTGTTTGTGCAAGGTGGCCCACAGATGAATATTATATAATGTAATTATTCAAGTGAATTCATGTTGGCCATGTTATTGAGCCAAGGGTAGTCATATATGCCTGAGGCAGAAGGCTGAGGGTATATATGACAGCCCGAGGCCCAATAACATGGTCAATAGGAATATACTTGAGTGATAATTTTTTTAATTAACAGAATAAAAACATCAAATTCATATGAATACTAAAAGTTCTGGGCCAATACAGGGGTTCTGAGCAAATATTGTAATTGCTGGGCCATCATAAAATAGTTCAGTATGAATGTGATATACAATGTAGTGTCTGCCAGGATTATGGCATGATCAGGTCAGGTGATGACATGCCTCGAGATTTCGCTACACTGCAGTCATGTAAAAAGGACAAAGTATGGAATACCTGTACTGTATATTCATACAGGGCTCTCACTAGAGAGAGACTTGAAGGAAGTAGTCCCATCAAAAGTGACCAGACTTCTCTCTTCGTTTAACTTTGGGAGAAGTCTTTTTGTATTTAATATATATGGAAAGAATGCATTTGACTGCAAACTTCTCCATAATTCAGTAAATTATGACAAAACTTCTCCCTGATAGGTGAGAGCCCTGTTAATAGTCAACTAATAAAATTAAATATACCATTAGCCTTCTTCCTCTGCTCTTCCAATTCCATGCTTTTTGAACCAGAGATGTCACATTTCTTTCATTTGATTATAACACTGAAATACATATTTAACAAACACAAAATTATAACAATTATTTTGATCTTTGCTCAAATTACAAATATTCTTTATAATAAAACATTGTAGACCAGCATATACTTATTTCAGGTATTAGTTGCTTTGGTATATTGTCCATGAATTTCAGAGTTCTCATGCAAATGGTTTTTCTTTTGTTTTACTAATTATGTGCTTGGTAATTAGAACAGGAATTAGACTAAATTGAGCTTGCAAACATTTACTACATCCATAGCTAAATACATTTATTTACTAAAATCTAGGTGGCAACAAGTATTTCCCCCAAAATTCATTTTTTGAAATTTTAGCATGTTTTCGCCATTTGCAATGTTTGCGACCTCTTAATTTGAGTTATACATAAAATGGGTGATGTAAATGTTTCTCTTGTGGAAATCCCAGTAAGATGTTTGTAAATGGTTACAGATCTCACCCATTCAGTACGGATAACAGATTTGGGGAAAGTTTTAAACTTTATTTTAATGCCACATGAGATCAAACTGTTCAATACTGAATTTACATTATTTGCATTAGGTATTTGAGACAATAATTAACATTGTTCTGTAGAAAATTTCTAATTTATGAAGTGATTCATTTACAATATCATATCAGCATAGTAATTACTGTTGCACTGTTGAAACAGAACACAGAATAAATAACATCAAAGTGCTTTAAGTCCATTCATACTGTATTTTTGGGCCCAGAGCATGAACCTTGTGGGTAGTTGTCGCCCCACCTAAACCAGTCTGGCTAAACCTTGTGGGTAGTACTGTGTTGTCGCCCCACCTAAACCAGTCTGGCTGCATGTCAATATAAATGAACACTGATTATTCATCAGATTACAATTTACAGGAACCTGAATTTCCATCTGAAAATATCCAGATCCGGAAAAATATTACATTTTCCAAATGCAATGGATTTGTACCCCACCCATTTACATGTTACAATAATTTACCAGCTGCAATGTTGACACAGCGTTATGGCAGCTCAAGCATTACAAATAAACTAAAATATACTGTTTACAAAAATTACATCTCCTAAAACAGTCATTGTGGATTTTACTCAAACATTTTTATTTTACCTTCACTTTTGTTGTCCACTTCATTGCATGATGTCAAACAGTTCTATACAGCTTCAAATGGGGTATTAGGTCAAACTTAGTTGATACGGGTCTGACCAGATCCAAAGATCATCTAAACCTGTTTATGAATAATTAAATAAACAATATACATATAATAAATAAATACATGATTATTCTTTCTTCCAAGATGCTAAATTCACCCGAAATGCATTTAAGAGATACTATTAAATAAATTCATATAATTTGTGAAGTTCCTGTTCTTTATACTCAATGAATCCCTGAGGTTCTACTCTTCTTCTTCTTTTGGTTTTCCCTGGGTTATTTTGAGAATATCTAAGACTGTTCTGATTAAATGACCTGTGAGACATCATTGAATGGAGTGCAAGACAAAATTGAAAGTAGTAAAAACTTCTGATAGCGGATTTCACTGACTGTTCCAAGGCGGTAACCACTAGGGTTCTCATTTTTGTTCATTGTTATTGGCGTCTCTTTTGAAACTGATCATTTTATTAACAATGCTCTCTCCCTCTCTTCTCTTGACTGTGTGGTGCGGCTGTTTTTTCTGAATGTGGCGATTCCCAATATGCATTTCAGAAGGTCTACATATAATGTGCAATTATTCAGAAAACCCTGTGTCAACTATGCAGCCGGTTATGATTTGGGAATGGGTTATGATATGGGAAAATTGCATTCATGTCAGATCTGGATATTATCTGATGCCAATGGAAATTCAGGTTCTTTTGATGGCACAGAATAAAACGCAGACGATATAGAAAATAGAAGGCTGCAGACAATATAGCCAAAGAAGGGCGTTGAAAAACGCAGACAACATAGATAATGAAGGAAACTAGAAAACGCAGACAACATAAAATAAAGACAAAATGTTTTTGTTCTTTAAATTAATGATATTTGAAGCTGTAGAAAATAGAGAAAGAGCTTTTATTAATGATAAATTTAAGTGATATGCTAAATTAATCTAATAGTTTTCATTCACTATGGTAAGGTAATAATTAAATGGTAATAATTACAATATTTTTTATGAATGATTTTAGTGTGATCAAATAATGAATTAGTTTGATTTATCTTAGAACAAACAGCTTTTGTTGAAATTTAGCAACTTATTTATCAAAAAAGAAAACAAAAGAGAAGAAAATTGTAGTAAGGTAATAATTAACTGGTTATAATAACAGTCATTTTGATGATTGATTATGAATAAAAGTGTGATCAAATTATGATTAAGTTTGATTGATCTTGGCTATTGTTTAACTGAAATGTTTTGTGACACAAGAAGTCTTGAAAAAAGCGAATTATTTTTTAAAGAGGTAAATAACAATTGGGACAAAAATTATCAGTTCAAAATTGCAGTAAGATAAAAAGGCAATGTTTGTTACAAAAATACTTCAAAGACAACATGAGTAAATTGGTAAGTATTTAACCATTTCATTTTGCATTTTTTTTCTGTAAGTAATATTTATAATTTGGTTATGTAAGAAGTGAATATTCCAGATTAGTACAGATATTGTTTGTAACAAGCTCCATGACTTTATCTGTATTCCCCTTATATAATTATGTAGATTCAAAGATTGACACTGATTTTTTTATGTTCTGTTAAATATTTTTTCTTTTGAAATAAAGTTATCCAGGTGGCGAAAATTCTATAAAATCATCGATTATTAGCTAAAATTAATTAATTAAAATCGATGAAATCACGGACGATGTTATATTTGAGATCTATATTATTAACGTTGAACTTTTACATAAACAAAATAGCAGTGGGTAATGCATGACCATGACAAGTTGTAATAATGGTAATTTGGTATTAATAAAGTATTAATAATATGATTTTTCAGAATAGGAACAAGATTATTTATGTAAAAAAGCACACAATTGCCTTACATTATGATATCAAATACTTTTAAATCAATTAGTAACAACATTTTGCAACTGTATAACAAAACTAGAATATAAAAAAAACAACACTATACTTAAAATAATTCTCACTATACGTTTTTTTTGGCATTTGCTGTATAGTTAATTTTGTAAAATTATAGTAAAGTATTGAAATACTACAAGGCAAATTCTAGATTATCTTGATGGTGACAGCAATTAGGTTACCAATATAATCCCTTGTTTATTCGCTAATTAACTGTGACACCATTGATCAGTATACTATTGATAGGGTCTAATGATTCTGGACAATGCAGACACTGGGGTATTGGCCTTTTAACACTGTGATGGGTATCCTACTAAACATAAGTAAAATATTAAATACAGTATATTCTGTAATTATTATTTTAGCTTATTCTCTTATCCATTTGGCAAATTACTTAACATTGTTTCAAATTTTGATGGAATTTATTTGTATGCCAATGACAGAAATATTTTGCTTAATATTATTCCTAAAATGTCTGTTTTCTAAAACACAAACTACAAGATCTGCAGAATCTTTGATTTTGATCTAAACTTGCATATCCTCAGTGACATAATAATAAGAAGGGGATTGCATACTATACTTTCCAATTCGCTATTGTTTATTTATCAGCATGTGTCCCATGTCATGTTACCTAACTCCATTGGATAATCTATGACAGCTTAATCTGACAGTTGGGCTGTTGTCATTCAGTGTGGGAGGAGTCAAAACTATATGGATATTGTCTGAATTATTCAATTAGCACAAGTTAATTAGAAGACAGATATGCTTGTGAAATTGTTTTTTGTTAAAGCTTTAGCCATAAGAACGATATATCAGTTTAAATAAAACATTGTTTCTTAGTCTATAATTATAATAAAGTCTAACTTTTCTTAAGAATTAAATATTTGGGTGTAATTTAATGTAGAATTAACATGCAGAACCAAAATACGTAGAGTAATCACAGTTTCGAAACATTATATATTATATAGTTTTAACAAGAACGGAGAAATAAAATCATATACTGAAATATTATGTTCAATGTTCATTTTATCGATTCCAGGTGATTTGTTCTTGCTGTGAAAAAAATGCAACAATCATAATAATAGTTAATCAATAATGATAATTATTTTGATTAATTTATTATCATGATATATGCATGTAAAAGTGATGTTAATTAACTAAATTAAAGATTACTGATCGGCAATGTCTCAGGCAAAGTGAACTTTTAACTTAAAATCAATTTCTATTATTGTTCCAATCTCCAAAAACAATCAAACAGTGTAGATTGTGGCCTTTTTGCAATTGCATTTTCAACACATTTATTAATCACATTATTTAGGATAATAAAATTTCCAAAATAAAAACCAAACAACAAGTATGACTAAATTTCCATCTTTAGAAACTTTGGCGATTTCCAAAAAAATAAAAAAAAGTGCCACAGCGAGAGTGCCTCCACGTGGTGTGGCCTGGATGTAGCTGGACTTTTACATTTTAATATATAGTGTTTGTAATGTTTTAATAATTATTTATATAAATTAATTAGTAGTAATAACGTAAAAGTACAGCTATAACAAAATACTCTCAAACAAGCATATGAAATAAATAATTAAATGTGTATGGCATTTCAGTGTTTAGTAGAACAGAACAGATCTTTTATTTACACCCAAGTATGGTAACATACAATAAGGGCAATATCACACAGTATATTACATAATACAAAGAAAAGGTCTTCCGGTTGGTAAGAAAGCAATAGAAAGATGCAACGAAAGTTATACATGACTATTATCGACAAGTTACAGGGGGAGAGGATTTAAATATTTAAGCTTTTTCTACATGAAGGTTTTTTCTAATAGTAGGACGCTTGTTTTACGATCCAACAAAAAAAAACCTCAAATATTTATGAACAAAAATCATCCATTACTATGCAATAATTAATTACCCTATAAATGTCCGATTTTCAATATTTTTACCTTTTTAGAAAACTATACCCAAGATCTACCAAACTTAATCATAATTTGATCACACTTTATTCATAATCAATCATCACAAGATTGTCATTATTACCAGTTAATTATTACCTTACTACATTAATTTTCTTCCCTTTTTGTTTACTTCTTTGATAAATAAGTTGCTAAATTTCAACAAAAGCTGTTTGTTCTAAGATCAATCAAACTAATTCATAATTTGATCACACTAAAATCATTCATAAAAAAATTGTCATTATTACCACTTGAGTTAATTATTACCTTACCCTATTGAATGAAAACTATTAGATTAATTTAACATAATCACTTAAATTTATCAATAATAAAAGCCTTTCCTCTATTTTCTAGCTTCAAATATTATTAATTTAAACAACAAAAACATTTTGTATTTATTTTATGTTGTCTGCGTTTTCTAGTTTCCTTCATTGTCTATATTGTCTGCGTTTTTCACACCCCTTCTTTGTTTATATTGTCTGCAACCTTCTATATTCTATATTGTCTGCGTTTTATACCGACCCTCTTTTGATCAAATGCATAAAATGTATTCATTAATATATCTGTTAAATCAATTCATGTATGATTTTAAACTTACTTTAAACACAATTTTCAACAGATCTAAATGTGTTAAAAATAAATCATTGTGAATCGGATCGGCGTCGGATGCTTTATGCTTGAAGCATTCAAATGGAAATTTTTATACACGATATTCGTTAATCGTACAAAATCCGACTTCTTTCAATGCAATACATTGAAATGATTTTATTACTTACATCGCTACAAGGTTCCACAATAAATAGCCACAATGATTAGGGCCCTAAATTAAAAAAAAAAAGTTTTGCCTTGTCCTACTCAGCGGAAACTCCTTCTTTCATTTTGGAGAGTGCATTAAATGACGTAACGGGACGTAACGTTCAATAAAACCTAAAGAGCCAAAATCTCGTTTACTGCGATATAGTCTTTCGAATCTAAACATGGTAAATTTCAGTCAACTGTTGAAGACGGTCAGTATTCTGGAAGAAGAATATAAAATTTCAGTTTTACAAAGATTTTGTAACGTTACCATTCGTAAACCACCAAGTCCACCTCCATTTTCCATATGAAATTCTATTTACAAAGAGAAATGCTATTGTCTATATACATTTAAATGTAACCTGGGTGTTATAAATATTGCATCACGAAAATAACTCGATAAATACTTACTATTCAGTTGATTGCGATGGATTTTTTCGTCTTAACCGAGCGTTGTCGAATCCAATATGGCGATGCGCCATTAGTTATTCATGCGCGTTCATGTCTCAAAATCTTGTCTGACGTTCCGCGAGTTAAATTTCTTCAAATATTGATTGATTCCATATGTTTAAATATAACTTTTATCATTTTGCACAGCATTACAAAATTGACCGCTCTGCAGCATTGACTTACTTTTTGAAACTAAGAACTATATTCTAGGGTAGCACGCAATACTGTCGTATCAATATTAAAATAAAGAAGGAGGTACGACAGTCTTGCATGCAAACCTAAATTGTTAGGTTTGCAGTAATTCAAAACGATTGTCGAAAACCGGCTAAACTGGGTCGTGCCGACCCAAAAATCTTCACGGTAATCGTAAACACCACCCACTAACAACAAATCGAAATAATCTATTTGATTTTCCCGCTGCATGATAATAAAAATCCCAACTAGATACCTCTCCACCCTGCTAGATGCCTCTCTGGTGTAAATATCTACCAATAGAAATTGTTTATTTCATTTTCCCGCTACATAATAATAGAATACGAGTAGTATTAACAACATTTCATTGGTCGAAAAACTAGGTCAAAAGTGAGCTTAGACAGCTAACGCCGAAAAAAAAAGTGAAATTTGCATATCAGGAAGTGCCACATCCAAAAGACACAACCTCCTCACAAAGCCAAAAAAGTAGAGAGGGAAAGAGAACATGTGTAATAAAATGATCCATTTTAAAACACCACAAGCAATACACGAAAATGAGAACTCGAGGGGTGACCGCCTTGGAACTATCAGCGGCAAAACAATTTGACACACTTGGGGTTAAACTCAGGTTCTATGGTACACCAACCTCGCATTTGCCCCTCATAGCTTCTCAGCAAACAAATACAAGAAATAACTCCAACCCACCCATCAAGTCATCAATTTTACATGCAAAAGCACACACACACGTATAAAACACAAGCTTATAGCATTGTCGGGTAGAAGGTGGGAATTCAATGACCTTACTAAGACCAGAGCCTTTGGAACCAAAAATTTGATATATGAATTGCTTCTTTAATTTGATGATACGTATGGCTCCAAAATTTTGAAGATATAATATAATTGTCATTAAGTGAAGGTAGGTGTATCACCTTTGACAAAGTGGTATTGTGAGGTTATAAATCTCTTTATTGATGGCCCTAGTTTGGTTTTACAATTGTGTCTGTCCCTTGTTTATCTGCAGTATGAAAGGTGTTATTAAAATATATGTGTTTATGTGAATTTAAACCCGGATAGGTCAGCTTTTTAAGAAAAAAAAAGAATTGTTTTAATCTGTTTAGTTTTTAATAAGGAGTTTAGTCAAAGTGATCAGATATATGTTTATTCTGAAAAGTATTATTTGTGTTCGTTTTTTATTACACTTGTTACTATTTTTACTATTTTATTGGGTAAATATCGTTCAATGGAGTAAATGTGTTTTCAGAAACATTTTTATAAAGAAAAAAATGTTTTCATAAGATGAGGCAAAATATATTCAGTAGGTAAACGACTTATCAGAAAGGGATTTTTTGTATGTATGTTCATAGAAAATTTTGGTTCAGGTTTTGATAGTTGCATTAAAGTTCGAACATTTGTTTCCCAGTTGTTGTTGTCTTCCATAGCAATATCCTAAACTATAATATGAAGAAAAGGCAAATGGCGATCATAAGGGTTTACGCTATAATATACAAATGTAGTTTAACATACCGGCGCTTAACATCAGAACGTAAATATCTTAAAGGGAAATGTGCAGGGTCGAACAGGTGTACTCGGTAAAATCGTAAACAGATCGATCTATGTAACACTTAGGTGTACTTTTCACTAAACTCTACATTTCAAACCCTCCAGGAGGAAGTTTTCGGTTAATTTTACCATTTTACATGACATGAAAACAATCCGCTGAAGAAATCCCTATACAAAAATACATTCTATATTTAGCGATCATGGGAATGTCACGCGACGTCGATAGTCGGCAAGGTACACCGAATGCGTATTTTTGTTGAAGTGATCACATGACAATCCCAAAAACCACCGCGGCTTTACGCGGGAAATACAAAAATAGCTAACCTATGCGCGTCGCATAGGATAGGAAACACCATTTATATATCTTTTTTTTTATATAAAATATTGGTTTGAAATATTTCGGGTGTAAATCAATATTTGAGCTTCAAATAATGATATTCAACTGATTAATAACCTTTTTTGCAAATCTGTTCCATTCATCAATCCTGCACATCTCCCTACAACAGAAATACGAACAACTCCTGAAAAATCCAAGGAACGCTGAAACAAAGCACAAACATCACCTTTGCACAGTCCACCGTTGCAAAATTCATGATACTTAAATCTTGCATAATATTCATGTCCAACAGCAACTTCCAAAGTCGTTGCTTTTAATCCAGCTGAAACGGAAGATTCAGAAAAGAATAAAGCCAGCAGCTGCAATCCCTACCGATTTTCCGCAAAATAAATTTAAAAACATGCAGCAGAATTTTTGCAGTAGAAATTGCTTACTTAAGAGGAGTTCCCTAGTTTTGAATTCCAAGCCCCTGAATCATACTGATATCACGTGGCTACTTTTGTTTTGTAAAAAATATTAAACATATAAATTCTCAATACCCTGAAAACATAAAACCTGTATGTATGATTAATTTAGGCTTCATAAAATTTCTTCATAATATCCTCTTTTGCATAATATCTACATGCCAGTCCGAATAAGGTGTCTATCTTACTGTTATTCGCCCCCATAATTTGAATATGTATTATTTAAGCAGTTTGCATCCGACTGAAAATAATAAAACATGAATATAATACTTAAACAAAGCAATTAACAAATGTATTTGTCGTGGTACATTGAATTGTATTGCAACACATTGCTGTTGGCTCTTAGCTGTATTAAAAGCCCAGATAATAAAAGTTTCTGAAGATAATGAAACATATCAAATGTAAAACTATTCACTATTCAGTCACAAAAAATTACAATATTGTAAAAATGTAAATGTTTAAAACTGGCAAACAACTTCTTATCATAATTATCGCTCATTTAACACTAGATAAAAATGTAATCATGTACCAATACTTACAGTATTAACATCAGAAGTTCCCAATATATATTTTAAATTTTTGGAGTTTTATTACCTGTTTTCACAATCACCTATCTACTGCTACTTTTGCCCCAGGATTTTCTCAAAAAATCAAAGCACAGCAAATAGTATTATGGTGTTCAAGCAGCAAGAACGGTTAAACCGGCTGAACAATGTCACATTTTCATTTGCATTATGGCACATAATGTGGGTTATTATTGGCTCTTATGGATTCATGAATCTCTTTTTCCAATGGGCATTTGTTCTGTACTCCTTTCTCACCTTTGTTCTCCTTTTTCACCACTACTAACAGTAAGATCATCTGGACTGGTGCCTATATACAGGTGTTCATGGTTTACCACCAGTCCTCATTTTGTCACAGATATATATGGTTTTGTTGTAGACGTAAGCATAACTGCATTTTCCAGGTTCTTTACTTAGTACTCTTTAATAAGTTGGATGTGACCTTTTGTCGTGCTTTGGGAGTTATAACCTGTTTGATTGATAACCCTTTCCTCCAGGTATTACTTTAATGGACAAACAGTGCAGACTCAAATGGGTCTGTCCAGCAATGCTATGTGATCAGAATTCATTTAAGAACCAAAAATTTGAGATTCAGATAAGGCTGTGCCATCTGATCTGGATCTATTCTGGTTCCTGATGTCATTTTAGACGTATCTACAAAGTAAAGAGTTTAAAAATCAGAAAATCAACATTATGTTAACATTATTTGTTTCCACGAAAGTTCTTAAATGCTGTTTAAGAAATATTAAAATATGACTTTTCCGTTTCAAATTAAACGGAAAACAACCACTACCGGACGCTAACACCACGACTTTCTGACTAAGCATTCAAAGTTTAAAACATTTAGAGGCATTGAAGAAGGATAAGGAAGATTAAGATCAATAACAATTATTCTAAAAATGAAAACTCAAGTGCAAACTCTTGTGCAATTGAAAAGAGATTTACTTCGTTTCCTTCCTGTGATATTGTTGTGCAAAACAAAGGATGATCATGAAAGTCCACTTGTTTTATGAAATAATTAGAAAAGTAAACTTAATTGTTTTAGAAATATAAATTTCAATCGGCCTTGTTTTTGTGTGTTTATGAAACCTAAAGGATGGCGTCAAAAAGGTAAATGATTATAATAACTTTCTTGTATACAAAGACAGTTTACTCACTAAATATCTATGGTCAAAACATTTGGCTACTGTGTTTATATATTGTGCTCTTTTTTTTTTCATTAATAGAGAGGTTGAGATTTGAGACATGAACAGGTCGGTGTAAGCTACACGTTCACGTACACAACAGTGTTTTTATGAAAAACAGTCTGAGAAAAGTGACTTGTAATAGTACGTGCACTTGTAATTTTTCCAAAGTGATATTCTAATGCGTTTCGGTTTACTTCTATTATTTTCCTCAAAATACGAGGGGTGTTCAAAGTAATGCAAATGCAAGTATATTGCAGAACATAAATCGATTTTCAAATGGTTTAAATTATTTCTACGATGCATCAATCATTCCTCTAAATTCTTTAAATTATTTCGACCAGTTCTAAGTACACCAAAGTAGCTGTACCAGAATCTTTTTAGAGTTCATTAAGGTCACTGCGAATTTTCCGGATAAAAACCAAAAACAAGTTTGCTTCATTATCTTTTCTTATTTCTGAATTATTTTTGTAGAAATTGTGACTCCAGTAAGAAAAAAATAATTAGTGTTCAGACGTTACTAAAGTTACCAGACCTAAGGACCTGTCAGGTAAAATTTGGTCCTGCATAAATTCTTATGTTATCAGACCAAATGTCAGACAAAAATTTGAACTCCTTATACTTGCTCATTCCTTTTTAACATGTTTCTGTCCGACAGAATTTGTTTCGGTCAGACAGATTTTCACATCTTGTCTGACCAAATGTCTGACACTTTTTTTTCAACTTTCGGGAAGTCTGGTATTACTTTATTACAATTTAACTATTAAAGTTATAAATTTCAAAAACTTGAATGACGGTGTTAGCAAGTCCAAAAAGGAAACACCTTTTCGATTGAGAGTTAAGGTTAATATTATTTGTTGGAATGTCGGTTTGACAATTTATACATGGATACTGCCTGAGTAGTTATCTTTAACATTCACTAGGCATTTTTTTCTATATTTACCCAAAAGTGTTTTATTATTATCAGGGGACATAATACTAACGAAATGATTGGTACTGATGTTGTCCTATATTCATGCTTGATCCCATTGCAGAAAATAAGAAGAATAAACTGAATAGTTAATACTGCAATATCTGTCTTTTTTGTTGTTGGGCAAGTACTACGAGATATTTGCGAAATCCGTAGAAATTCATAGAAATGGTGTATAACTGTATAAGTGTACATATTTCCTGAAATATTTTACCCACGTCTAAGCCTTCACGTCATAGACACCGATGGTATTTGAAATATTTAAGTCTCAAACTGTTGTTGTTGTTGTTTCAAAATGATAAAATTATTGATTAAATTAAGGCAGAAAATCTTCTCGGCGCCTATTTGGCATAGCACAGGTCTTGTTGCAGCATAACTTACTTACGTTTTGGTCACGTTTTTATATTTCTTATGTATCTAAAGTTATATTTTCGACAACGCGTCGGATTTAATACATTTACGAAAACTAATTGGCATTTATTGGCATCGTTGGATTTAAAACAAAACAAGGCCGATATTTATGGTGTTTGCAGATAACGAACCTTTACCTAGACGATAGGTCTTTGCGTAGAGCCATTTCCTTTTTGTCTAAGGTAAATATCGTCGGGACCGCGTCGGATATCAAACATTTACGAAAACTCATTGACATATGTTGTCAAATCACTGGATTTACAATAAAACTTTGCCGATAAAAAAATGATGTTCGCAGATACGCGAACATTTAAGAACCTTTAGCTGGACAATAGGTCTTTGCTTACACCCAGTTTCTTTTTCATATTTCAACCGACGTTTTCTGTATTCTCCTTCGGGTATTTAAAGATGATTATATCATTTTGTTTTGATTGTTGTTTTTTTTACAATCGATCACAGCAAAATATCAATTGTCATTGAAATCAATCATCAAATCACTGTAACTATAATCAAATAAGTGTACAATTTACATTATTGTTCATAGTGCAAGATACAGAGATTACCGGACGGAAATGATGAACACCTTATCTTCTTATGTATTTGTATTTAATAATAGAAGATTTTCATTATTAAATATTAATCAAAGGGAAAGAATTCACAAATATAAATGTTCATTTATGATTATAAAATATTCTTAAAAGGTTATCTTACATAGCTACGTAATAACGTAAACGTATTTTAAAAAAGCAAGATAAAAACCTCACAGGTACGAGTTAGATGTATTTTATTCAATACATAAACCGTTTGAAAATAAAATTTATTTAAGAATTAAATTGAACTTTGACGGTTTTTATTCGGGTATGGAAAACAGTCGGGTTGTTTAAAGTGTGTGAAGCTCGAAGTGCTTCACTCGTACTTTAAACAATCCAACTTTACTGTTTTTCATATCAAAGCATTCTGACTTTGCTATAAGTGCACATTTAGACCCTCTTCAGATTGTAGACTAAAACGGCCAGAAAAAAAGGTTTAGTAGATGAAGAATGCTTTTTGATGACTAAATGGTGAAAAGTAAAGACCCTGACCAGACTGAACGGATGTGCAGGCTGATCTGGTTCTAAACTGGTCACATAGGCCATAATCCCCTGTATGTCATGATGCGTCACATTTGTGTGAATATTGAGTATTGCTGGCGACCTGGACGGTTATATGCATTCTTTTTACTACCCATGAACTGGCTCAGTCAAATAGAACCTGTAACATTTTGATATTGTCATGATTGGTTGCATTTGTGTTCAATTACCTTATTTTTATTGTATTAACTGTTAAAGTAATATCATTTTATCTGACGTTAAAAATAAAACAAATATTCTGCAATGCTTTTTTGTACATGACTACAATGGTTCTATAACTTGATTACGGTTGTACTTTGGAAAAAAATAGGCCCAATGATCGTATTAAGAACAATTCACTTCATATGAGGATCGAAAGAATTATTTTAAACAAACCTTAAACAACTCCTTCAACTGAGTTATTCAGTTAACTGAAATGACTCTATTTCAAACAAAGATGTACTGCTATTTTGGTTTACATTAGCAAACCATGTTAGTTTCTAGGCTTCTTAAATTAGATGTGAAGTTCGGAATACAATTATCGAAAAAAGAGAGTGCAAAACAGTGTTTTCGTATATTATCTTTGTGCTGGAAAAAAGTTTTTAAAGTGTAGTAATACAATTAATTAAAGAGCGATATTAGGATATATCAATTGTTGTTCTAGTTGTCTTGTTGGTTCTAACATAAGATTTGGGCATTGGAGTGCAATGTAATAAATTAAGAAATATCGTGAAACATTATCAAACAAAATCAAAGAATTGAAAGTAACGAGGGGTCGGCATACAGGACTGTCATAAATTGAAAATAAGAACTACTTTTCGGCGGTTCTTAGGTCTGCAGTTTGTAACTATTATTAGACGAGTTGAGATTGTGAAGAGTAAAAAACTGAAAACGACAAGAGCTGCGATAAAGATAAATAAAATTAAAATAGACGTATTGGAACTTCGAAAGCCACCGAACACGACAAATATGAAAATATTGATCTTTCGGTGTAACTGAGCCTGTTTATGGGCATAATTAAAAATATTTGAAAGACGCAGAGAATTTTGCAAGAAGTGCCCCATTTCGACATTCCAACAGATGTATTTACTTAATGTTGTATGAAAACAATGTTGAAGTTCTGTTTCAGGGATCGTATCGATTCAGTTGAAATACAGAAGAACCAATAGCTGCTTATCATGAAATATTACATGCGCTTGTAACAGGTCAAAACCGGAGAACTCTATTTCCGTAAATGTGTAAGTAAGCTATCCATGTGCTTATATAACAGTACTGAAATGTGCGAATCTATTAAAAGGTTTGAGATGGTACAATGTATATATATTGCCTTATTCAGTAAATTTTGAAATAAAGAGAAACGAAGGTAAATATAAAGCAATTTTAGTTGATATTATAATTCTATGGATACAATAAACAGTCTTAAATACGCCATGAAAAGGTAACAACTTCTGAGAGCTGAAATATGCATAACATTAACCAGGTAATTTCTACTTCTCTTCAATTATTATTATGAAGACTACTACTACTATAATAAAAATTACTAGAGTTTTCATTAATGTGATTATAACCCCCGCAAAATGCACTACTAAAACTTCAACTTGTACAACTATTAATATTTCTCCTACTTATGATAATAACTAGACCCGAATGTGATTACATCCGCATAAAAACAATTACTAGATGTAAAGCATACAAAACTATCAGCGTTTTGTAATAAAATGTGTTTTGTCTGTGACAAATTTATGACTTAACTTTTTACATAATATGTGTAAACAGTTGCCTTTATCAAGAACTGTTTTCTTTCACAATCTGGGCAGTGGATGAGTCTAGTTGTGCTACGAAACTTTACGATAAACGGATTTTAGTTTCTCTAAGGATCATAATGTTTTTAGAATATTTTAGCAGTGTTGAGTACACGAAAACCTTCTCCCAGTACATATAGTCAGTACTGTTATCATTTAAATAACCCGTTACCGATGTCATGCAGTAATGGTAACGTAAATCAGGGCTTTCCGAGCAACCTTTTTGGGGGGTTGGCCCTGCTAGCTCAGTTGGTTGCGTTGTCGGAATTGCAGGGCTAGGCGCTCGCGCTGTCGCCTTGACGGTAAAGGCAATATCATTTTTCTCTTTTATTTTGAAATGTCCGGTCGTTTAAGAGCTTACCACACTCCTCCCCAGCACCTTCATCGATAAAAGGAAAATTGTCAAAATCTCAATAACGGTACATTTCGTTCAATGATACTTTGCACAATTGAATGTTACTAATGTATCTTTATTTTGCAGTAAGACACGTTAGAAAAGTAAATAAAAAAAGCTAGACCTAAAAATTCCCTAAAATTCTATTTACATAAATTCACAAAAACTAAGCAATACAAAACATAATTTTAAATTCCCACGTGAGTGTAATGATACTGGAAAGAAAATGTTGTGTACTTTGTAAAGAACTTTCAACTACTAAAAGAGAAATCAATGATTGACATCCGTTTACGCGACCAGGAAGTGACCGTGACCAGGAAATTGAAGGTCAAACACACATGTAAGTCACGAGGACACAAGAAATTGTTTTCAGTATCAAATTACTCATGTCGGCATTTAAAATGATGTTTTGTGTTGTTTAGTTTTTAATGAATTAATGTAAATAGAAGTTTGGGAAATATTTAGATTTTCTTTATTGTTCTAACTTGTCTCTACATATGCAAAATAAAGATACATTTGTTATACTCATTTGTGCAAAATTTCATTGATCGACAATTTGCCGTTATTGAGATTTTGATAATATTCTTTTTATCGATGACCGTGCTGGGGAGGATATAGTAAGCTATTTTTTTTTTTTTTAGTTATTTGATAAGTTCTTTAATACTTTATCAGTTTATAAGAAATTAAGGATTTAAAATGGGAGTAAATGAAATACTAAATGGTAAAAACACTACAAAAACACAGAACTTTTGCTTGTCAGAACCCCCAATGATCGGTGCTTTTGAGGCACCGATTGTAATTCATATGACTGAAACAATAGGTACGGACTTCTTTATAGAAACGAGTCATTTTGATCAACAGTCTTGTGTATTGCAATATGTAAACTGTCTTACCATTAGCAGGCAGAGGGCTTAATATGATTGCAAAATAATGATCCCTTAGAACTTGACAGCTTCGATTTCGCAGATTGTCTTGAAGACATCTGTTACAGATGCGGAATAACTCTGTTTATTCAAATACAGTATTTGTTAATTGTACACGCGATCTCATCTTAACAAAAGCATATTTTATAAATAACCAGGGGTTTAATGGCTGTTTCTTCAACAAATCTGGTGACACAATTCCATTGAGAGTCTTAATTATTAATTATACCACTTATATTTGGGATTCGATTCAAAAGTGATATTGATGATGATTTATATCGAGTTTCTTTCTTGTTGCTTATATCTATAGATATCCAGATATTCGCCGTGTTGTACCTCCTCCAGACGTTCTTACCTGAAGGCTGTAGAGGTAATGTGTTTGTCATGCCGGTTACACAGTAAATTGTTTTAAGTTTACACATGTAGTCCAATCTGAACTTATGACCACTTGTAAACAAAGACCACCAGGAAACAAAGACCACATGTTATTTGTTCCACTGATTGATTTCAAGAATACATAAACCTGTGAACATAGACCACCTTCCTTCAAATACCACTTTTGTGTTCTTCCCTGAATTTCTTTGAAGACAGTTTTAACTGAGGTTATACTTTCGCGTAAGCAGCATCTAAGTACCCGCCCTTTGGCTTTGCAATGCTATTAGATTCTTATGTTTTATATGTATATGTGCTTTTGCATGCAACATTGTTGAGCCGATAAGTGGGTTGGAGTGGTTTCACCAAGACAACTTGTATTTGTTTTGTGATATGAGAACCTGTTGGTGCAAGTGTGAAGTTGGTGAACCCAAGAACCTGGTTTAAACCCCCAGTGGCGGTAACCCCTCGGGTTCTCATTTTTGGTTAATTGTTAGTGGTGTCTCTTTTGAAACTGATCATTTTATTAACCATGCTCTCTCCCTCTCTTCTTCTTGACTGTGTGGGGAGGGTGTTTTTTCTGCATGTGGCGATTCCTGATATGCATAGTTCACCTTTTAAAACGAACTTTAAAAATAAATTTGTTAAGAATCTCTCGTTTCCCTTTCTGATATGCATAAAGAGGTATTAATTTATGGGATTGGCTACATTTGGGTGCTTACTTACAATATTGATCAATTGCACATTATATTATCTACAAAATGCGAGCTTTGTTCCTCCAGGAGATGACAACTGCGGGAAGAAAAGCTGCACTTGTAGACACGACAAGTTCACAAATATTTCCGGAAACGATGTGTGTGATGGATGTATTGACGGATACACAGGGGACATGTGCAATATCCCTTGCCCATCCGGTTGTCATAATTGCTCTCAGAAATTTTATCATGGAGATAATCGTGAGTCTATATGCAATAGTTGCAGAAATGGTTATTATAGCGGGATCTACAAGACTGACAGAGGAGAATACAGTTTCAGTGATTGCAGCCGAAAATGCAAACTTGGATGCGACGTCTGTACATCGCCATACGATTGTATCAAATGTAAAATAAAATATTACATGCGTAGTGAAAATGAATGTAATCAATGCCCTGTGTTCTGTGACATTTGTTCATCAGACACAACCTGCGATAAATGCCAGGAAGGCTTTTTCTGGCACAACAATCAATATTGCTTTCCTTGTAGCCCTAATTGCAAACAGTGTTCCTTAAAGACCGATTGCAGTGAATGCTTCACACCGTTTTATTTGGATGACAACGTCTGTAACAAATGCCCATCAGGATGTTTGTCGTGTAATTCCTCTGACTATTGCCATTCCTGTGAGTACAAGTATTACCTTAGAGATAATCAGTGCGAGTGCAGTGATAATTGTAAAAGATGTTCATTCTGGTCACCTAATAATTATACCTGCCAGGAATGTCGCCAAGGATATTATGAATTACACGGCGAATGTTATAATTGCAGCAAGGGATGTATCGAATGCACTTCAGGAACAATGTGTTCCGAATGCGAGAGTCACTACCACCTGGACAGTGGGCGTTGTTATTTATGCCCAACAGAGTGCACTTCCTGTTCGGCTGATAACGTTTGCACTGCCTGCCAGGACCGTTACTATAGCGAGAATGGCAAATGTTTACGGTGTTTTGAAACATGCACAGCCTGCAGCAAAAAAGAACTTTGTACTCAGTGTACTGCAGGATTTTACGGCGATAATTGTACTTTAGAGTGTCCAGATAACTGCCATAACAATACATGTAATAAAGCGACAGGAAGATGCAGTAACTGCAAGGATTCATATCAATTTGATGAAAGTGGGGTCTGTATCAAATGTCCGGAACACTGCCTGCTATGTGATTCTCAAACTTCTTGCTATACATGTGTTGATGGATTTAAAGGAATTGTTTGTGAAGAGATTTGTTCTAGTTGTGCAGTCGGAACTAAATGTGAAAAATCTAATGGCTTTTGTTTGGAGAGCTGCAGGGATGGCCTAAGCGGAAACAAATGTCATCGGAAGTGTGAATCTAAATGCTTGTCATGCGACCGTAATGATCCGGCTGAATGTAAAACTTGTGCTCACAACAGGTTCGGTAAAAATTGCAACGAACATTGTCCCATACATTGTTTAAACGGTTCGTGTGATGACGAAGATGGGTTCTGTAAAGAACGATGTGTAGATGGGCACTGGGGAAATAAATGTGAAAGTGACTGCCCATTATACTGCCAAAATAACGTGTGCCACAGAGCTGATGGATCTTGTACTATGGGCTGTTCGGAAAATTTTTCAGGAAGCACTTGTTCATGCTTAAAACACTGCACATGTGATTCAGTGGACAACTGCACAGATTGCAAAGAAGGATATTTTGGGAACTTTTGTGAACATCTCTGCAGCGAGGGCTGTACTAAGAAGCAATGTAAACGGACTTCTGGAGAATGTTTTGATGATTGTTTGGCAGGATATGAGGGAAGGTTATGCACAAAAGGTAAATGCTTAACTGACATTACAGCTTTCTGTTACCAGCATAACCTATTTTAACTATGTAACATACTTTAAATATTCTATTAAAGATAGGGAAGCTTCAGACAATAACGATAACAGAGTTTTTCTCGAGAACGACTATAACAATTCTTTCATTTTTATCACACTTGTAATAGCGCTATGAATTTTTATTAAATATGGAGGTCAATGCTTTGTTGAAACAATCTACTAAATTATGAAGGACAATGCTTAAATTCTCTCCCACACCACCACACGTTTCTATCCACTATCGTTGCTTGTTCTATTTCATATTTAATTCATATTTGAATTAAAGCTTCGGAAGTGGTATAAAAGCATAGGAAATAAGTTTTATAATATATCGTTCATTTTTCTTCCCATTTTAAATATATTTATTATAATATAATGATTAATTTTTGCTTGACATATAAAATAGATTCTTTGATAAAACCAAACTCTCTTTTTATCTAATTTTTGGCTGTGTGTGGAGGCTGTCTTTTCTGTATTTGGCAATTCCTGATTTGCATATTTCACTTTTGTATATCTTTGAAATATTTAAATAACCAAAAGTTTTAGATTGATCTGGTGGTTTTACAAAATTAGCAATATTTTAATCAATCTGAGTTTTCTTTAAAACCACATAGAACATATTTACAAATATCTTTATAATTTTAGCAATATTGTTTTGGTTTAAAATGCATTTCTTAACTTGTTGTCACTAAAATGTTAGTCCAAAAATTAAAAAAAAAACACAACAACAACAATTTTAAAACATACTTTAATATCTGACTTTGAACTTTAAGAAATGTATTAGGATATATGGGCAACACTAACCAGTTTTAACATATTGCCATGATAATGGGATCAGTGTATTTCAATTTAAGTAAGTAGTTTAGTTGTTAAATAAGCAAAAAGACGACTGTTAGAAAACAACACATCATATCTATAAAACCATTAATAAAAACATTCTGAAATTTTCGCCACGTCCTGCATCCAGAGAATTTTAAAAGCAATGCGGTCTTCTTCATGTAGAGATGGAATATGAATAAAGCGCTTGCAAACCTCAGTAGAATATCATAACTCTATTAAACACTGGTTTAGAAATAATTTGAGTGGTCACTTTATATAATTAATAATTTCCTTTATTTATACAACGTTCCGGCATTTTGGCCTTTCTCAAAAGAGTGAGAAAAGTCTGGATTTTCATCATAGTTTTTTTTTTAAACACATAGACACATAAACTTCAAAAATGAGAAAAAGAGGTATTTTTGAAAGTTGTGTTTCAAATTGCGACTTAGATTTAACTGCAGAACATTTCTTCGTATCCCGTTGAAAAAGGGTAAAAGAGTACAAAGAAAATCTTTTATTACGTTTATCACCAAAATAATACCGGTTATTGTAATTAAAAAATAACCGAGCTTATTTTCGCGAGCGAAGCGTTGTTGAAAAGGGAGGTAAATCATTGAAAATAATTAAATATGACAAGAGTGATCGTCACCTGACACTTGTCGAAGCTTCTAGATTGTGACGTCACAGCCTCCTTTTCGATTTCGCTCAGAAGAAGGCAGGCCGCAAAAATTTGAACAAGAAATTAAATCGTGAAAAATCCACGTCATTTTGTCAAAGATGCGAGGGAAAGGGGTCCGGAAACGCCAATCAACAGCCAAATTAACGGCACAGGTGGAGAAGAAACTGAGATCAACGGCGAAAGTTGGCGAAATTCAGACTGAGCCGATGCCATGCCCGGAGCGGGTCGTCCTCGCTTCAAGTTCAACGGACGATGCCCCAACAGGTACATGCACTATAGATTTTGCATCTTTGTTGCCCAATCAGAACTATTTAGGGTGTGGCGAGATAGAACGTCCAAACTTAACAACAAGTAGAGCTAGATCTACACCTGATATGGACCTAGGTTCGAGCACTGAAGGTGCAGTGGCTCTGCACTCTTCGGTGAACGAGTCTGGATTCATCACATCAAATAACCCATATCTTGGTACATTTCCGCAAAATCAGCCGATAGGTCAGTATATCGAACCAATGCGCTGCATAACAGACGACTTATCTGTACACATCCCGGCTAGCTTAAGGAAACAAATTGAACGGGATGATCGATTATGTTAATTTAGCTCTGATGTTGAAGGGCGCTGTAGAACTTAATGAATTTGCCAATGGTGGTGCCTTACGCTTGTCTGCAGATGGCGTGTTAGAATCTAGACTTTCGAGTTGTAAAGACAAAATTCCGAATATCGAAAAATGGACAGATGCATTTATTGTATTTATGTCCGTATTCATTAAAGTCAACCCAT
>JAZAYU010000275.1:569389-609809 GCA_038501625.1 Corbicula japonica | reverse complement strand
TACATTTCACTCTTAAAATTGTGGACAGATATTGAGTTAAACAGTCTTACATATTTGTAGGTTCGCAGAAAAACAAAAGAAAATGAAAGAATCTCTTCGATTTTCTCCAAAAATGCTAATTGCTCCTAATGTTTGTAACGCTTTTCCAATCTTTTACCGGACTCAGAACGCTAATGTTCCACCGGTTTTGATTGGGCAATGGCTGAGCGAGCAACCAATGAAAAAGTGTATTTATATCAAACATGTTTACATCACTGTTAATTGTCGCTTGCGGTTAATATGCCCCCGAGCTACATGTATCCATGGTAGTTAATTGCTGGCCAGCTGGCCAGTGAAATGTTTTAATACATAACACTTGATCAGGCAGATTTTACAGGAAACTAAAATTAGAAATGTGTCCATAGGACACGGATGCCCCCGCTATGCATGTTTGTCATGGTGAACATTTATACCAAGTTATTTTAAAATCCAATAAGTAATAACAAACTCACAGCCCAGACAAGAAAAGTTTGGTTTAAGTAATAGTGACCCTGACCTTGGACCTACAGGCATGGGAATTGTACTCAACACAACGCCTTGTCATAGTGAACATTTATGCCAAATTATTTTGAAATCACTCTGTTAATAACAAAGTTATAGCCAGTACAAGAAATTTATATTTTTTGTAACAGTGACCTTGACCTTGGACCTACAGGCATGGGTATTGTACACAACACATCGTCTTGATATAATGAACATTTATACCAAGTTATTTTAAAATCCAATAAGACAAAACAAAGGAACAGAGCAGACAAGATTTTTATAACACAATTCTATTTTAAGTAACAATGACCTTGACCTCTGACCTTTAGGCATGGGTGTTGTACACGACACACCGCCTTATCATGGTGAACATTTGTGCCAAGTTATTTTGAAATCCCTCCATTCATAAGGAAGTTACAGCCTAAACAAGAAAATTCTATTTTTAGTAACAGCGACCTTGACCTTGGACCAACAGGCATGGGTATTGTACGCGACACACCGTCTTGATATGGTGAATATTTATACCAAGTTATTTTAAAATCCATAAAGAAATAACAAAGTTACAGAGCGGACAAGATTTTTCCAACAAAATTCTATATTTAGTAACAGTGACCTTGACCTTGGACCTACTGGCATGGGTCTTGTACGCGACACACCGCCTTGTCACGGTGAACATTTGTGCCAAGGTATTTTGAAATCCCTCCATTCATAAGGAAGTTACAGCCCGGACAAGAAAAATCTATTTTTAGTAACAGTGACCTTGACCTTAGAGGTACAGGCATGGGTATTTTACGCGACACATCGTCTTGATATGGTGAACATTCAAACCATGAAAAATCTATTTTTAGTAACAGTGACCTTGACCTTGGAGGTACAGGCATGGGTATTATACGCGACACATCGTCTTGATATGGTGAACATTCAAACCAAGTAATTTTAAAATCCAATAAGAAATAACAAAGTTACAGAGCGGACAAGATTTTCGAACATACACACACACTGACACACTGACACACACACAAACAAACAAACACACCCACAGCCAGGGTGAACACTATATGCCCTTCCGCCATTACATGGCGGGGGCATAAAAAAAGCAGCCGGGCTGGGGGGGGGGGGGGGGCTGCAGCCCCTCAGCCATAGGGCTGCGTCCGGGCCTGATACTGTAAAGAAGTACAAGGGCATAACCAAATTGTTCTGATTCTCACAAATAAAATATTTAAGCCTTATTTTTGTTCGGAATTATTTATACGTGAATTAAGACATCCTTGTTGTTACCAAGCCTTGTTGATCATTGTAAATCATATCAGTTGTCTGGTAGTAGATAAATTATCTTCAATCTTTAACTTTCCTTTTTCAAAATTGGGAAACAACACTTTATCAACAGTGACTTCCGAAAACTCTTCCTGACCTAAGTATCTAAATCTAAAAGTAATTTATACACACATAAAATAAGGACAAATATGCTGAGGAAGAATTTTATGTATTTAATTTTTAATTTCTAGATGATGACTTTTCTCAAGAGGGCAACACCGTCAAGTTGTTCAATGAACATAATGTTTGTATAAACATGGTATTTGTGCATCTTACTACTTTTCAGAGCGAAGATTCTATCGCCGCAAACCAGATTAAAAATATTTTCAGCAGTATATGAAAGATACTATATTTACTTACATCAACGAAACTAGCATTAATGTAGTCAGGCATTCCACCCTTGAGAACTACACGTGTTTTATCATCTGAAAACAAAACAACACACACTTTAAAATATAAATACTTTCATTTGGAAAGGTAGCATAGTTTAAGAAAACTATAAGAATAGATGAACACGGAACTCTGAAAGCCACCTAACACGATGAATATGAAAATATTGCAAGCTCGATTTGATTGAAAAAAGAAGTATTTTAAAATGAGTAACAGCGGTAAGTAATTATTACATACATGGATATATTCCTCGATATCTGTTCTTCTTGAAGTTCTCAGGTTTCTGTGACTCTGTGTATGGATATATTAGACCATCCGGTAGCTCCTAAAGTGTACGTATTTCAAAACATTTAACAATTTCCTTTTTACAAGTACAATAAGCATAAATATATAAAAATATAACATCAATACGTGCAATATTCTACTACAATGGCTCTCTACTTTATGTTCTCATATCACTAAAAATATTTTTGTGTTTTTATCTTCCCTCATCTCCTAGAACTTAGAGACAACTGGCAATTACACCGCGGTAATAAAAAGTTCAATTTGTCCGGTAATTAAAATAATTTTAATAAATTTGTTTCTGTTTACAGAGATTAAAAAATGACAGTTTCTTATAAGCCATGTAATCTTGGAATCTCTCTTGCGACTTGTACTTCAGAGAAATACTGCTTTGGTTTTGTAGTGCATTAAATAATTTTTCTTTAAAAATTTATATTAAATTTGATTTGAAATAAAACAAACTCTTAGAATGTGTCTTGTTTATCCAAATAACTATTGCTTTTCTACGTAACACATTTATAGTGAAAAATATTTTTATCAAGTTGTATTAAAGATAAGATTATAAATCATACAAAAGTAACCGTTTTAAGCAATGACGTGGTAACGTATAAATTACTATCAAACTAGGGATTAACAAGGTAGGCAAAATATCACGATATGTTTAGCTTTACTTTAATTACCATAAACTCGTCTATGAAGCTCTTCGCTGACCTGCCCGCCACAAAGGTTTTTAAACTGCCCACTTTGATTTTTCTTCTTTTCACTGCAGCTGTGTTATAATATGTGTCATCTATTTTTGGGGAGGCATTTACCTACAAAGATAATAAATGCTTAACACTTACAACATTAAGAACATTAAAATTAAAAAGAGATTTTTAATAAGATGTGTGGCTTATATTTGAAATAAATAACAATTTCACCAAAAAAAGTAGAAACCATTTTCCCATAACTACTGAGAAGAAACCTTAAAGATAGCGCGTGTTCGCATATATCATCGACAAGGGGCGCTAAACGTGAAAACTAAATAGATGAAAGTGGAACTTTAAGAGTAGCAACACACAACTGATTGTAATGAGTTCTCTTACAATTAATGGAACCATTGAGTAACATATAAACACATAGAAATAAAAGAAACAAAGTTTCTAATGCCACAATATAAGAGGTCGTAAACTGAGGAAAGCGCATGTGACCATTGCTCATTTACAATCAACACTGAGGATCGCACGTTTTTCCAAACATCACGTATATGCAAAACTGAGCGCATCGCGTGTGTCCATAAGGCCGGTATTCCATGGTTCCGTGATGCGTGATCCGTGTCCGTTTCCGTGTCCGCGTCCGTGTCCGCGAATTTTCACTCACCAAAGATATCGTTGGGTATATTCCATACCTCCGTGTCCGTTCCGCGTCCGTATTAGTGGAACGCACACGGAGGTATGGAATATACCCAACTATATCTTTGGTGAGTGAAAAATCGCGGACAAGGACACGGATCACGCATCACGAAACCATGGAATACCGGCCTAACTCATTTACAGGTAACGCGACAGCAGTGCTTGCGTCCAAACATCAGTGAAAAGCAACGCAGAAGACTTCACGGGTGTCAATAACTCATTGACAAACAACACCAAGGACAACGCGTGTGCCCATAACTCATTGACAGGCAACAGGCGGACAACAAGTTTGTTCATAAACTCATTATCAAGCAACAGGCAGGAAAACGCAAGAGTTCTCAACGTATTGATAGGCAAGGACTTATTGAGTACTGTCCGTCTGCCTAAAATTCATTTTATAGCAACACTGGGAATAACGCGAGTATAAAACTCATTGACAATCAACATCATGTGCAGGGCGTGTGTCTAAAACTCACTGACAAGAAATACTAAGGCCAGTGCCAACTTAAACATCTCCACTTCTATCTACAAATGTCAGTTCTGCATAAGTTAATGCGTTTTTGAATAAATTTTTATTAACTACCAAAATCTTTATCCGTATCACATTATAATAAATGAAAAAAAAGTTAACCTACCTCTGGACTGTCTTCTGTCCTAATTTCGTGCAGAATTATATCATTATTTGGAGTTGTCTTTAAAGTAATCCGACCTGAATTCGTGAGCGCATGTGGGCGTGAAGTGCCTGCATTCGTGAGCGCATGTGGATGTGGAGTGCCTATTTGGATATGCAGTGCACCTGTTAGACGACTGAAGATTCCATGCGATTGTCTTTCCATTGGTTGCCTATTTTCGTAAAGCGGTACTTGATGAATAAAATAAACAACATAATTTAGATTATCTATTTTTTAAGTCGATATCAATAAGATCATATCTGAAATATTACAATTTTTACAATTTGAAAGTATTAACAATCTTGGGTAGAATTTATCACGCTACAAGGATTACCACTGAATAAATAGCGGTTAGGTCTTCATAAGACGCATCACAATCAGAATATGGAGTTTTGTGCAAATTCGCGCCTCATCACTCAGCTAGCGATACGCCGGCAAATTATTATAGTTTATATTTTTAAGGAGAAAGTACGAAATTCTACATCATCTCTGTTTCGATGAATGAATGATTTTAAAGAATGGCTGGTAAGCGTCAAATATGCTGTTTCCGACCAAGTATACCATGTAACTACTTGAAGTCATCATTTTTGTTCTAGAGTTAAATTACTGTCAGTTCGTAAGCACTTCGTGCTGTATAAATATGACGATTATCAATTTTCTATGACATTATAATTTTCTTTCGTTGATACTGAAGGAATATGAGAAGTCACTGCTGGATGAAACCAAAACCGTGAGAATTTTGTTATTCCATAATACAGGGCGGGTAATCAAACTGCACCTTACCATGCATTTTGTAAACAAAAGTCCGCCATCTTGGATGAAAATTGGAAAGTTTTTTACTTTTACTCATTTAATAAATAACTCGTAAAATTGAGATATACCTTAGAACCTGCTACACATTTTTCCGAATCTTTTGGTACCTAGATGGAATATAAACTCCAAGTGGAAAACAAGTTACCTCGGTCATGGAAACTGAATCGGCGAGAAATGAGCAAGAATTTTTAGGGTAAACTGCAGGTAAATTTGTCATTTTGTATGTTTTTCGCCAAGAAAGGTAGTTTTGTCTGTAATCACACGAAAAATTGAATTCCATTTTAAATTTCATGTCCCAAGACAACTTTTTTAGTCAAAGAAACCACTATTTCTAGGCAAAATGAGCAAATATCCCTTATGGTAAAGTGCAGTTCTGAAAATTAAATGATAAAGTGCAGTTGACTTTTTTCCTCAACTAAACATAAAACATCGCCGTCGTATTTCCCTGACTTATATGACCATATAAACACATGTCCGACACGTAATCAATTATAGAAATAAAATGTAACATTAAGGAGACTCCTCAATATCAAATTCCGGCTTAAAACATGTAATGTTTTGATCCGCTCCTCTGAACTTTCGCTTGTTCAACGGCGAACGAAAAACTCCGGGCTTGCGTATTTTTTTTATTGAATTCTTATAGCTGGTACAAAAACATCGTTTGCGTCAAAATAAAAAAGTAATATTGGCAGTGAAACAGCTTTTGCCTCCATATATTTTATTGTATTCCGCCATATTGTTTTGAATTGCCGGGAAATGCATAAAGTCAATCGCCTTATTTGCTCACTGGTATTTTCAGGGTTTACTGAAATCTTTACAGAGAATGATTGTGTGAACGTTTTATGTTAAAAGTAAGAAAATTATTCTGAATTGTAAAAAAATAACGAATCTGCACTCCATCTAAGCTATTTAGAAGAGACGTCACTTAGATGAAAATACGACGTCAAACGTGTACTTTTGAGGTTCAGTGGAAAGAGTGCCGTTTGAAAATAAATGAGCCCCATTTATTAAATTCCAATATTTTCTATATATCTATTGTTCGAAGGTTTTGCAGTATAATCAAACAATTATAAGGTTTCTTGAATAGATATACATGCGAGGATACATTGACGGTCTGAGTGTCGTGTTATCCCACTTCTGCGGTTCAAGTAAAATACACTTAGATCGGCAATATATCCTCACACCTCTTTCAAAAACCAAATGACCTTACAATATTAACTATTTAACACAATTTCTTATTTGCTCCATGTTTTGCATGATGTATGTGTTGCCCACCTGAACTAACACAATGTATACGGTTTTAACAAATTAATCAAGTATTATGTATGTACATTTTATTATAATACTTAACATTTGTGTATGCGTACTAGAAGTAAAATGTACACAAGCAGTTGTGGAACAATTCCAACATCTTTTTATGTTTTTATGCTTACAGCCTAATATTATATATAAAGGTCTATAAATAGGCGAACTATGAGATTTAAGGACGTGAACAAAGCAATGTCTGTTTTATATTGCAATGGTCAAAAACTCTTTGGAACTTTGTAGCGAGGAACGAATATACAATTTGAAAATATAATATGCTTTTTACGTTTAATCAGGAAGAACTAGACATTCCTAGGTGAATACAGTATGATCGCCGGCGAAGCGTCCTACAGGACTCGATTCCATTGATATCTAATTAAGAATCTGACAGCCCATTGCCACTATGTTCGATTTTGCATTACGCGTTTCACTTTTGTGTGTTTAATACTTTAAAATGGACATTATTAACCTATGTCTTCTCAGTTCGGTTTTATCCCTAAAACCTTTACCGCAACACTTGTACGGAAACGCCTTCTGATGGATGGCCTTGCAATGGACACGCATTGCGGCACGTGTATTGAATGGCGCTCCACAATGTTCACATATGTTGTTCATGATCTGAAACACATGGAACCTAGATACTGTCAATTATGCGTTTTTAACTAGATTAAAGAGCGATTTCCAGGTAATTTTATCATACGAAACTATCTGTGTTGGTCTCCTAAATATCTATAATGGTTAAGTTTAATTAAGAATATTTTCAATATTTTACAATCAGGCACCGATCGTTAAAGCAAAAGCTGTTTCACTGCCAATATTACTTTTTTATTTTGACGCAAACGATTTTTTTGTACCAGGTTTATTAATTCAATAAAAAATACGCAAGCCCGGAGTTTTTCGTTGGCAGGTGACAACTGAACAAGCCAAAGTTCAGAGGATCGGATCGAAAATTACATGTTTTAAGCCGGAATTTGATATTGAGGAGTCTCCTTAATGTTACATTTTATTTCTTTAATTGATTACGTGTCGGACATGTGTTTATATGGTCATATAAGTCAGGGAAATACGACGGCGATGTTTTCTGTTTAGTTGAGGAAAAAAGTCAACTGCACTTTATCATTTAATTTTCAGAACTGCACTTTACCATAACGGATATTTGCTCATTTTGCTGCGAAATAGTGGTTTCTTTGACTAAAAAGTTGTCTTGGGACATGAAATTTAAAGTGGAATTCAATTTTTCGTGTGATTACAGACAAAACTACCTTTCTTGGCGAAAAACATACAAAATGACAAATTTACTTGCACTTTACCCTAAAAATTCTTGCTCATTTCTCGCCGATTCAGTTTCCATGACCGAGGTAACTTGTTTTCCACTTGGAGTTTATATTCCATCTAGGTACCAAAAGATTCGGAAAAATGTGTAGCAGGTTCTTAGGTATATCTCAATTTTACGAGTTATTTATTAAATGAGTAAAAGTACAAAACTTACCAATTTTCATCCAAGATGGCGGACTTTTGTTTACAAAATGCATGGTAAGGTGCAGTTTGATTACCCGCCCTTAACATTAGTATTTCGTTTCTAACCTGGGGCGTACGTGTCCGATGTGGATTTATTTTCATTTCTAGGTTTCGTAATTCTTCTTCTGAAAGGTGTAAATAAATTACACTATTACAAATTAAAACATTAAATGATAAGTACAATGTAAGCTTCAATTGTATTTCAACTGAGATTGTAATATCATGCAGCGAGGTTAAACTAATTACCTTCCAGGTTTTTGGAAATCTAAACTTAATATTATATAACATATCGAATTAGATTTTTAATATAACAAGAGCCAGTCGGAAACGACAGCACGCTCGACTATTCGAAGTCAGACATATTTAAGCACATTTAAAACTGGGCTTCATTTAAACTGGGGAGTGATTCAGGTGTTTATGACACCCAACACACACACATGAACAAAAGTTTCTTAATCCAAGTTAGGAAATCAATAAATTAGGTGGGGGGGTGGTGGTGGGTGGGGGGGTGGGTGTGGGTGGGGGGTGGGGGGTGGTGGTGAGTGGTGGTGGTGGGTTGTGGTGTGATGGGTGGTGGTGGTGGGTGGGTGGTGGTGGGTGGTGATGGGGGTGGTGGGTGTGGGGTGGGTGGTGGTGGTGGTGGTGGAAGGTGGTGGTGGGAGGTGGGTGTGGGGTGGGTGGGTGTGGGGTGGGTGTGGGGTGGTGGTGGGTGGGTGGGTGGGGTGGTGGTGGGTGGGGTGGTGGTGGGTGGGTGGGTGGGGTGGGTGTGGGGTGCTGGGGGTGCTGGTGGGTGGTGGTGGGTGGGTGGGTGTGGGGTGGGTGGTGGTGTGGTGTGGTGTGGTGTGGTGTGGTATAGTATAGTATAGTATAGTAGAGTAGAGTAGAGTAGAGTATAGTATAGTATAGCATAGCATAGCATAGCATAGCATAGCATACCATAGTATAGTATAACCACTCAACACTTTCAACCAAAGTATGTTAAGTCCATCTGTTTTAAACCTTTTCTATAGCATTACCTATGAAAAACACTAACATTGAAACTTTAACCATAATTTCTATGTCTTAATTATAATTTCTAAGCGAAATAGGGCAAAAATTAAATTAAAAAAGCAAGGATGAGTTATGGGCCTTTGAAAATCAACCTGATGTATGATAAAATAAAGGTATACAAAGTTTTAAAGTTGTCGTTTTAATAGAATGAAAGATATGAGGTTTCACCACCTTGCACGCAAACTTTAACCTTAATTTCTAAGTCTAAAAAGGGCAATAATTTGATATAAATCAAAGAAAGTGTTATGGTTCTTGGCATACATAGTCAGGGTCATGATAGTGAACAAGTTTCAAAGCTATAGTACAAGAAGTATGAAAGTAACTAGCTTGCACGCGAACTTTAACCTGAAATTCTAAGTTGAAAAAGGGCCATAATTTGATTAAAAATTAAAGAAAGAGTTATGGTTCTTGGCATACATAGTCAGGGTCATGATGGTTAACAAGTGTTGAAAGTTTCAAAGCTATAGTACAAGAAGTATGAAAGTAACTAGCTTGCACGCAAACTTTAACCTGAAATTCTAAGTTGAAAAAGGGCCATAATTTGAACAAATGGAAGTTAGAGTTATGCTTCTTGGCATACCCACTCGGGATATGATAATGAACAAGTGCTGAAAGTTTCAAAGCTGTAGTATAAGTAGTATGGAAGTTACGGGTTTGTACACTAGCTTGCATGCAAACTTTAACCTGAAATTCTAAGTCGAAAAAGGGCTATAATTTTAATAAAATGAAAGTTAGAGTTTTGGTTCCTGGCATACACACTTGGGAGATGATGATGAACAAGTGTGCCAAGTTTCAAAGTTGTAGTATAAGTAGTATTGAAGTTATGTGTTTGTACAGTAGCTTGCACGCAAACTTTAATCTGAAATTCTAAGTCGAAAAAAGGACCATAATTTGATGAAAATGAAAGTAAGAGTTATGGTTCTTGGCATACACACTCGGGACATGATGATGAAAAAGTGTGCCAAGTTTCAAAGCTGTAGTATAAGTAGTATTCAAGTTATCGGTTTGTACAGTAGCTTGCACGCAAACTTTAACCTGAAATTCAAATAAAAAAAGGGCCATAATTTGATCAAAATGAAAGTTAGAGTTATGGTTCTTGGCATACACACTTGGGACATGATGATGAACAAGTGTGCCAAGTTTCAAAGCTGTAGTATACGTTGTATTGAAGTTATGTGTCTGTTCATTAGCTTGCACGCAAACTTTAACCTAAAATTCTAAGTCGAAAAAGGGCCATAATTTGATCAAAATGAAAGTTAGAGTTATGGTTCTTGGCATACATACTCGGGACATGATGATGAACAAGTGTGCCAAGTCTTAAAGCTGTAGCTATAGTAGTTTTTAAGATATCAGTAGGTTGCACGCAAACTTTAACCAAAGCGGGACGCCGACGCCGACGCCCAAGTGAGTACAATAGCTCGACATATTCTTCGAATAGTCGAGCTAAAAATACCCTTTTAATTTCTCAGATTAAATCATCGTGTGTTCAGCCTATAGAAGTGCAGTTTAAAATATACAAATAACTTACCTTTTCCTATCTACACAAACTACCGCAATTATGGTCCTCCCAGCCAAGACAAGTATTATGGTCAAGACAAGTCCGATGATAAGTCCCACGATAAGTCCCACATTAACATCCTTCGTTTCTTTATATGGTTTTGCATTTGCTTCTTTAACTGAAATTACAAAACTCAATCACTCGTCACATTGGTTAGAAATTCATTGTCTTGTCAATTTTAACTTACAGATATAAAGTAGATAAGCACTTTAACTTAGAACACTGTTTACTCTGAGACATGTATTGTACTTCAAAGAAATACTTGAACCGGGAATTAGACGACGTTTCCATTATTGCCATTATATAACCGATTTGGTCGACCGTGGCTGCAATATTTGTGTAAAGTCTCCCCATGCATTCATGCTGTTATTACTGACACCCTTTAAATGCCATTTAACACAATACATAATTTTGTGAAAATATTGAGTTGCGCTCGGCCTTAAGGTAGGTGGCGTGGACAGTAGTATGCATTTCCATTACTTCCGCTGAACAAGCTAAATTAAACCGAGCGTTCAATATTTTGGTTTTTGTCGTATTCAATGGCTTTCAAAGTTCATGTTTATGTATTCAAATTTCATGTTAGTTTTCTACACATTTTCTGACAAACGCAGAGATAAATGTTCCAGAAGAGAAAAGGCATTTTATTGCGAATAATCTAAAACTGTTACGCCATGAACTAACTGAGTAGTAAAATTTAATATACGTACATATGACAGTCAAACGAAAATGAAGTGTGCGTAATAAATTCTAAAGATATTGGAATACTGGAACAACATACTCAATATGTGTGTCTGTATTAAATTAATTCTTGCTTTTCCTTGGTCATTCTTCATTATGGTGGCAATGATAATGGCGAAAACTTGCTAAAATTTCAAAAATGAAAACCCTAACATTACTTTGACAAATTGCCACAACTTATTGTAGATAAGCGTATACTTATTTCGGTATTGGTCGACAACAGTGTTTTAGTATATTGTCAAAGATTTTCAGAGTTCTCATGCAAACGGGTTTTCTTTTGTTTTAGCATTTGTGGGTAATAAGAACATGAATTAGACTAAACTGTGATGCAAATATTAGTACATCCGTAGATTAATACATATTTTCATTAAAATCCCGATGGCAATGAGTATTTTCCCCAAAATTAATTTTTGAAATTTTAGCCAGTTTTCGTCATTTGCAATTTCAGTGCCCCCTAAACGCGCTTTAGGCTTCAAATATAAGAAAAACAAACATTTTATACAAATCCGGCTGAAAGTAATATATTTTATAATAAAACCTTTTCATTAACACTTAAGTTTTACCTGCTATAAGTTATATTTGACGATACGATTATTTTATTACAAATATAAACATTATAGACATTGCACAACTAGCTTGATAAAACTTCATAAGTTCCAATCCTTTTGTGACAATGCATTTGCTTCTCAGTTAGCTTATATGAACTGTTCCTTTCAAAAAAGTGTATGTTTCAGTATCATATATAAATATGTAATCGTATTAACAAAGTTATTCTAGACAGAAAACAAAAATAATGGCCATTACTCATTACATTTCCAAAGCATAGTCTGAATAACAATAAAGCAATAATGTAGATGTGGTGAATTGAGAAAAATGGGAAAGAGAATAAAGGTAAGCATTATGCTTACAATTTAGTAGATATTTTTAATGAATCGTTACCTTTTCTTTTTTCAATAAACTGTTGATGTTCTGGATAACAATTTCAAAGAAGTTAAAGAGAAAAGTCAAATATAGTTGCTAATATGGTACAAAGACGGTTTTACATTAATTTACAGTATATAGTGAAGTACATAATAAACAGTATAATGTGAAATATTAGTTAAATTCTTAAAAATACGTATTACGGCTAACGGAAAACAGTATGTTGATATAAGGTTAACATTTACCTTTCGTGCACAACCTTCCCTCATATCCTGCCAAACAATCAGCAAAACATTCTCCAGAAGTCCGATTACAATGCTTCATAGTACAGCCCTCGCTGCAGAGATGTTCACAAAAGTTCCCAAAATATCCTTCTTTGCAAGTTGTGCAGTTGTGCACTGAATCACAAGTGCAGTTTTTTAAGCATGAACAAGTGCTTCCTGAATAGTTTTCCGAACAGCCCATAGTACAGGACCCGTTAGCTCTGTGGCACACGTTATTTTGGCAGTTTAATGAGCAGATTTGCTCACATTTACTTCCCCAGTGCCCATCTACACATCCTTCTATACAGATTCCATCTTTGTCGTCACACACACCGCTTACACAGTGTATCGGACAATGTTCGTTGCATTGTTGACCGAACCTGTTGTGAGCACAAGTTTTACATTTAGCCGGATCGAAACGGTCGCATAACAAGCATTTAGAATCACACTTTTCATCACATCTGATTCCGCTTAGGCCATCCCTGCACCTCTCATTACAATAGCCATTAGATTTTTCACATTTAGTTCTGACTGCACAACTAGTACAAATCTCTTCACAAACATTGCCTTTAAATCCATCAACACATGTAAAGCAAGAATTTAGAGAATCACATAGCAGGCAGTGTTCTGGACATTTGATACACACCCCATCCATATCAAAGTGATATGAGGCCTTGCAGTTACTGCATCTTCCTGTCGCTTTATTACATGTATTGTTATGGCAGTTATCTTGACACTCTAAAGTACAATTATCGCCGTAAAATCCTGCAGTACATTGAGTACAAAGTTCTTTTTTGCTGCAGGCTGTGCATGTTTCAAGACACCCTAAACATTTGCCATTCTCGCTATAGTAACGGTCCTGGCAGGCAGTGCAAACGTTATCAGCCGAACAGGAAGTGCACTCTGTTGGGCATAAATGACAACGCCCACTGTCCAGTCGGTAGTGACTCTCACATTTAAAACACTCTGCGCTTGAACTGCACCGGGTACATCCTTTGCTACAACTTTTACATTTGTCGAGTGATAAATAATACCCTTGACGACATTCGTGGCATGTATAATTATTATTAAGTGAACTGAATGAACATCTTCTGCAATCCTCGCTGCACCCGCACTGATTATCTTTAAGGTAATACCTGTCTTCACAGGAATGGCAAAAGTCAGAGGAATTACACGATAAACATCCTGACGGGCATTTGGTACAGACGTTGCCATCCAAATAAAATTGTGGCTTGCATTCACTGCACTCGGTCAGTGATGAACACTGTTTGCAATTAAGACTACAAGGATAACAATATAGATTGTAGTTGTAGACATAGTCTTCCTGGCATTTATCGCAGGTTGTGTCTGAAGAACAGATGTCACAGTAAGCAGGGCAGCGTTTGCATTCATTTTCAGTATGCATGTAATATTTTACTTTACATTTGTTACAATCGTATTGCGATGTACAGACGTCGCATCCTTCTTTACAGTTTCGACTGCAATCACTGAAACTGTATTCTCCTTTGTCAGTCTTGTATATCCCGCTATAATATCCACTTTTGCAACTATAGCAAATACGCTCAGCCTTACTATGATTATTAAATTTCTGAGAGCAATTCAAACAAGTGAAAGGGCACGGGAAATCGCACATGTCCCCTGTAAATCCGTCAATACATCCATCACACACATTTTTTCCGGAAATATTTGTGAACTTGTCGTGTCTACAAGTGCAACTTTCCTTCCCGCAGTTGTCATCGCCTAGTAATAAAACTTTTATCTTGTAGACAATATACGGAGCAGTTAAATCCCTATTTAAATAAGCAACCAAAGAGAAACCAGCCTCAAAACCATGAACTCCTTATACAAATAAGAAAGAGAAAGAAGAGCTTTAACAAATTAGAATTTAAATTTCATTTCACACAAACAAGACATGTTATTGAAACCAAATTGGAACACCGATGTTTTTATATTTGACCCTTAAATTATCCTAAAACATGAAAATAGACCAAAATGATATTAAACGTTTATGCATAGAACAATAATATCTTTTGTCGAAAAGCTTCCGTTTCTGGCAACCCCCATTCCGTTTCTAAACCAAATATGCAACTGAATCGGTGTGTTCTGATATTGTTACAAAAAGAACAAAACATCTGCCAAACACTTACAAGAATAAATAATATTGATATTTTCGGCTATGGACCTAGCATTTAAATGTGACACTCGATTTAGTGTGTAATGTCTTAAATACGTATCATCATGGAGACGAACAATTAATACAAATCTAGTATACTGATTAAAATAAATCATGATGATAATTTAACATATACAATAAATATATAAATCATTTTATGATCTATATCACATTTTAAGTAGCATATTACAGAGAAAATAAAAAATCATATATCAGAAAGTATTTATTTACTGTTAACATAACTAATTTTAAAATGCATTCTTAGTAAGTCAGAGGTTGATAGCGCAAAAGTGTCGGAGTTACTATTTATTTATTTATTTCTATGTGTAAAGTTTATTCTATTTTACAGTATAATGACAAACATATTACCTCGACAACCTTGGAGTAAGAAAATCTGGAGTGGGAGATACAACACGATGTATCGGGATATCTTGATATCTATAGTAAAATTGCAAATACGAAATCCAATATTAAAACATCTTTAGATTAAGAAAGTCGTAGTAACGATTGTAAATTAAATTCCAGATTTAGGTTATTAATTCGTAATAACGGACGTTCGGACGGACGAGTGCAACTTTATAGGCCTTCCACTTCGTGGGTGCATAACAAAGGGGAGGACCGTCTGACGAACAAGGTGAACAATAAGTAGACATTTCTGCTAGTGATATTTTAAGACAAACGTATTCTGTTTAATACAGAGAGGAATCTGTTGATTATGTTGTTAAATCGTTTTCTAATATAACCCGTAGCGAAGCGGATCATATGCTTTCCCAACAAGACTTAGTTATTTACAATGATATGTGTATTTAATTTGCAGCTTAGTTTGATGCAGTGTTGTAGCATCCAAACCCTATTTTTTCTTTTGCGCATGTAACAATTATGTAAACACTTGTATTGACTACTTACCCATTTCCAAGAATAAAAAATACTTCGATTTAGACCTGTCTCAAGCATAGGACTCTACTGCCCATCTCTGAACCGATACCAACCCTGAAACAGAACAAATGAAAACATATATTAAGTAGAATGTATACATTCATTTATGTCTGTATTTGACATAAAAAGAATTACATGAAATGGATACAGTTGTTAATGTTTTTGAACCACATTAATATCGTGTCATCAATCAGAAATAGCTGTCTCGAAAAAGGAATAGAAGAGAAATATCAGTTGCTGCGTTGAAAATTTGGTTCTGTATGGGGGACAGACAGTGGCTAATTTTTTTTTAGAAAAAAAATCTCATTGTGACATGTTTTTATCTTCAGCTGTTTTAACATTTGCACGCCGATTTCAGACGGATAAAATAATTAAATTTAATGCTTAACTTACAAAGCACTTTCCTTAAGAAAAGCCGTTTGCATCAGACCTCCGAAATTCATGGACAACATATATCAAACTCCCATACCTATGCCTATTATCATAATGCTAATCTACAATATTTTGTAGTGACCCACTTAGAATAGTTCCTAAAAATCACAACTTGTCCACTAACCAAAGTTGAAATGCTGCTGTATGAAAGATTACCAGCACTTTTTTATTGATTTTTATGTGATAATGGTTAAAAATAAAAAAGAAAGAATTGCTTCAAGAAATGGGAAATTAAAACGTGTTTTAGAAATCTTACATTATATAACGGTAGGATATAACTGAATGCTAAGAATGAATGCGGTGAAATTATTTTGGAGTTAAATTTGTATAAGCTTCTGCATTTATAAATAATACATCGTTAGTGAAAATAAAATACGACATTAAATATGAACACCTGAACTTTTTTAATATATCTTCAAAAATGTGAAGACCATTTGAAAATGAATTGAAGAGCTCGTTATTAATTATCAATTCAATCGGAAAATTTCCAAATTATTTAGAGAACTTTCCAATTCAATTGATGAAAGCTCCAAATAAATTCATCTGATGAACTTTCCGAGTTAATTAGAGATATCTCTTAAGTTGATGAAATCAATAATCGCCTCTTTCATTGAACTGGAAAGTTCTTCGATTAATTTGATAATTACGATTGTTTCTTGCAGTAATTTTGATTAAAAAGCAACACATTATTTTAGCATTCTCTAAATAAAAAAATCTTTTCTATCGATTTCACGACGTCTCTTATTATTTGAAGAGTTCTTCAAATAATGGCTCGGAATCTTCCGAATACAGATTTACCTCAATGTTCTGTCTTACGTTACTTCCCCTGCTAACGCGCACCTGTTACTGGGTAATTTTAATACAGTTTCATTTAACCAAATAACACATTATTCACTCTACCAGTTTTGTGCTTCACAGAAATATTCTGACAGTTTTTCACTATCAGCATGGGGCCAATTAGGAGGCTAATAAAATCTCTCATTGAAGTGTGCTGTTGACCAATGTTTATGATAATGGTTACTGATAAGCCCATTTCTACATTAATTTGTAGAATTACTCAGCCATTATTTTTCTGAGGACTGCATTTGAAGTTCACAATTTCTTGTATTGAATGAATTACTAGAGCCTATAAAATGTTGTTAAAACATTTAATTCTTTTTAATTCTTTAAAAAAGAAAAGGTTACCAGAGTCCACTCCTCAAGGTGGTGCGCGAAGAAAAAGACCTCTCACATCCACTCCCAAATCTAAATACTAAATTAAAAATTAAATTTGCCTTTGTGCAATAATGGTATAACTCCTTCATATTTCAATACTAGTTATACCGTTATTGTCTTGAGGTGACGTAATGTCATCTCATCTGTTATATGCCACAATTATCACTATATCAATGGGAAAGCATTTCCTTGAATGATTAAATAGTGTTGACTGTATAAGTAGTGGTATTTTGAGGGTCCCCCCCCCCGATATTTCTGCTCGGAACCGATATTTTTGCTCTTAAGGGAGACGATCGCTTAAGTAGCGCGTCGGACGCGTAGTAAAGTTATTCTTCGTTATATTTTTGACTTCTATGAACTAATGCACTAGTCGAGACACTCGCAGACTTCAAGGAATTTTGGTGCCAATCGAAAAAATGATATTTTTGACTTCTATGAACAGCTATTTCTAAAACTCTTGCAGACTTCCAGGAATTTTGATACCAATCGAGATAATGACATTTTTAACATCTAAGGACTCTCTCGTACTTCAAAGACTTTAAATTCATATTAATTAACTAAGCTGACAGTTAATTGTGAATAATTTGTCGACCTCATTTGGTTTTCAAATGAATGAAGGGCGTTAAAAGAAATAAAATAGCTTTCAATCATTTTTAATGAGATTCTTTTGAATTCGCAGGTGTTTTTTTATGATATTTATGTAAATTGAATGTCTTAATTTTTTTGGATAATATACTGAATTGATGAGAAATATTACTTAAGTTCACGCTGTGTCCGTTTCTTAGATGTTTGTATATTTGTATGACTGTCAAATTTACTGTACATTTTGTTAATAAAATCACTGAATACGCTCGGGGTTTGTTGATCTTAATCAGAGTTGTGTACTGCCTTAGTGTCTACCATTTAGTGCATAAAGATGTATTTACATTCTTGTCCTCCCTTGCATGAAGCTATCAATCGCCTTTACTACGACCAGTACCAACTCTATGTATTACTGTTATCACTATGATACGCATTTAAACCCCACACAGTCGGCGTTAACTACCAAAAACCAATTTCGGATAAGCAGATAGTTTACAAGTATGCTTAAACCCACATCCAAACTACATATCATCGAGATAAAGGTTTCGCGTGATTGATTCAATATAAGATGGCCGCGCTGTAGTAATTTATGCCAGGGTCTGCCCTGGATAAACGCCCCTGTGAAACTTAGTGTTTAAGTATATATGAGTTACCTTGAACAAAACTCCGAATTAAATCCTCGTGTGCGTAATAACAGAACTGCAGGATCAACGTTGAATTGTAGTAGCCTTATTGCGACTTTCAAAACCGAAATTCTAAGACATTTATATAGAATTTCAGAAAAGAAAAACACCGATTCAGCGACTGATGGTGTAAACCATTGCAGTCTTAGACTATCGGTATATAAAATTCAATTTGCCTTTTACTCACAGTACTTGTAAAATAGTGAAGTTATTCACTTGAGCTTTTACTTTCTTCAAAGAAATGCATTTAGGGTTTAAAAGGTACCTTTTCACCGAATAAAATCAGAGTTGTATTATAATTAATGTATGTACATTCATTTCCGTTTGCTTGAAAAAAGTTAATTACCGTAAATGATAAATTAATTAGCCCATATATTACGTGACATGATTTATCAAATTCGTGAAATATCCGGCGTTTGCTCGCGGTAGCTGTTATTCACAACTTTCCGCGAGCAAACGCCGGATATCATCTCCCCTATCCTCTCCTATTTGCTCGCGGTAGCACGATTCACTCCTTACACTTATTTAATTTGATCGGATAAATTAATTAAGTTGTTAAATATTGTATGCGATATCAAGATCATTAATAAACAAAAAGATCCTGAGGTCTGCATGGGTGTTCAACACAATCAATGACTGATGGGCATACATGTAAGTTACGAGTTTTATGAGGGTGACAAATACAATATCGTAGTGACTTTAATTAAAATAGTTAGGTGTCATAATATATCTGTCAGTGATTGCTTGGATGTCGAAGAGTCAAGACGTGCTTTAGAAACATGGACTTATTGGATAACAAAGACATTAAGAGGATGCGTAAGAGGAAGATTAAAAGGAGCATGTATCAACGTGGTCAAAGACCTCAGTCTGAAATATACATTAGAATGGTTCTACCGGCAGAGCAGACAACCGCTATAGCTAAAAGTATGCTCGAACGTCAAGCTAAGCCTAAAGATGTGTCAGTTATAGGTCTGAAAGAAATACAACCCACCAGTGAAAAACGCAAACGGCAGAATTCAAAATTAAGTAATACAACCAGGAAGAGTAAAACACCTAGACTGAATCCGCCATCTACTGGAAGAAAGCCAACAGAGAACAAAGGTGAACTCGAAAACATCGCAATTATAGGACAAGTATTAAATTGAACGCTTCTTTCACTCCTCCACAGTCTTATTTTAAACATTGAAGAAGATGTTTCAGTGCGATATTTGTTTTAAAAATTTTGGGAGAAAGGATAATATGTTACGACATAAAAATTCGGCGCATTTAGATATGGACTCGGATGAAGGCGCGATGTCAGACGTATCAGTGAAAGAGGATATCTTTGGGCCATAGATGACAATGAGACAAATCACAGTGACAGTGATGACGATACATCTGTCAATTCAGATGAGCCCTTGGAGTTCGATCCTTGGAGCTACATTGTAGATGATGCGTTTCAAAAGTGCCAGTTGCAGTATGAATCTATGGTTAATGAGCTCATGGAGGATGATGCCGACATCAGTGAATCTGAAGCCAAAGAAAATGTTTTCCGTAATATGAAAAGCACCTACAGGAAAGCAATGATGAACAGTTTTGGCAGTAAATTGGTCTGGTTTGATGCAATGAAAAACGATCCTATCTACAAATCTATAAAGAAAACAGTCAGTCGGCTGATTAATACAGATGGGTACGACAAAGACGAAGCTTTGAAATACGGCATACTCAAGCGGAAGTTTCTCTTTGATAAAGTTCTAGATACATACCAAATTCCAGAGCTTGAAAGAGAGGATGCCATAGAACAAGAAGAAGACTCTGAATGATAGTGTTAACCACGAGAAATCATGAATTGCTATAAAATAAATCGTTGGAGGAAGGTTACATAAAAATTATGACAGTTCATCTTAATTTAGTAGCGTGCATGTTTAGCCGTTTACATGTAAAAATATAGAGGGAATGTTAGATATAACTGGTAAAAGTATGATATAAATAAAACCAATGAAACCATCTTCTTTTGTTGAATCAGTTTATTCGTTATCCTCATTTAAGTAATTACTTTCCTTAGTACATACATGAGGTTAACGCAATTACCTATCCAACATTCATTACTTAAATGCCCATACTTACCTCACACTTCTCACGCCTACTTTTTCACTCCTCATGACTCCCCTTTCACTCCTCATACCTCCTTTTTCACTCCTCATGCCTCCTCTTTCACTTCTCACCCCTCCTCTTTCACTCCTCTAGCCACCTCTTTTACACTTCATGCCTTCTATTTCACTCCTCGTGCTTAATAAAATTAAGACATGTCTAAAGACCTGCCGGAGTCCATAACACAGGTATGCTACTGTTTCTGGTACCCTTGCAGATTTCCAGGATCGAGATAATGACATTTGTTGACTTCTATGGACTCTCCCGAGTCTATTGCATTTGAGTTTCTGGGTAAGAGTCTACTTGAACATTTTATGACAATTTATACGTCTATAACCCACAGTCAGTCTAATGTTTACATGTTCAGCAACAATGAGTTGAAGGTATCTCACTAGACTCTTTCTCCGTCGTTATCAGAAAATAAACGACTGTTGTAAACCAAAATCTAGAGGCCTCTGATTGGCTGATGGATGATATCACACTTGCTCTCTGTATCTATTTTAAAAATTCTCTCTCAAGCTGCTTATCAACAAGGCTTATTGCTCATCACAATTCATGATAAACCTTGACATGGATAAAGCATGATCGAGTAAATATGCACTATTTGTGATAAAGATTAGAAGAAGTACAGCTTAATTATATGTTATAAACCAGCAACTGGAAGGTGTAAACAGCGCACTGAACAACATTATATGGCAAACATTGTGCAGAACTTGTGCAACTTGAAGGTTTAACATATCGCAGTAATGTAGGCATTCCAAACATTATGTATGGCAATAAATCAGTGACAATGTTAAGTGGCATCAAATTGCATCAGCAACCCAGTTGGGATAATGATAAACATACATCTGTAATATGACTCCAAGTTCTTTGTATTTTTAAACCTAACACTAGCTTGTGTTGTTATGTACTTGTAAACGTGGGGAATACCGCCTAATTTAAACCTCAAGGAAAGATAACTGAAACTCGTTAAGGATTCTCTGGCGGTTATAGCCGCCAGACAGAATTGGTTTACTACTGTCGCTGTCTGCTGAAAGTACAGACATGCGCAGTGAAACAGTCAAGGTATCTCACTAAAGGTAAACATTCTTTTTATGACATGCGACTCACATTATACGTACATATTCGGTGTCTACAATACTTAAGTAAATACACAAGCTTAATATTCGTTTATTTAAAATAAAACTAACTTTACAAGCAAGAAGGAAATTATGCGTGATTAAATATTCGGATATTGTACCATGAAAAAACTAAATTTACAGTTTTTTGACGAACAAAAAGGACAACATATGATAAAGTGTCTTGTTGTGTTTGTTCAGTGTTTTTCTTTTCTGAAATTCTGTATAAATGTCTTAGAATTTCGGTTTTGAAAGTCGCAATAAGGCTACTACAATTCAACGTTGATCATGCAGTTCTATTATTACGAACACAATGATTTAATTCGGAGTTTTGTTCAAGGTAACTCATATTTACTTAAACACTACGTTTCATTTCTAAAATGTTTAACAATTTATTTCAATCAAATGTTAAAAATCTATGTACAGCCATAGTTTTATAATTTAAAGTATTCAAACTAATAGCAATCGCTCAATCTCAAGCGTCTGATTGGATGACATGTAGACTTGTCTCCATTTCAGCCAATCATATTCTTTAGACTTGAGACTGGTGTCCAATCTCCATCAGAACTGACAACCTTTCTTTGAAATTAATAAAGTCCATTCATTGGTCATGGGGGTGTTAGGCAGAAATTGATTGACTGAATAATGAACAGTGTAGACCCTGATCAGATCGCGCAGATGTGTAGAGTGAACTGAGTCTACACTGCAATGGTTTACAACTTTTGATCGACCTTCTTTCTAAAATCGCATAAAATTTGCGTTAAGTGAAATAGAACTTGCTCAGACATGTGTTTTTTTTCTAAGTAATGCAGAAGTTCTCTGACGGAATAATGCAGTCATCCAAATATCATGTATTTATGTATGGTGGCATTCAACATGACTGCTTATCAAGTAAAACCAGTTATGCATATTAATACTGCGCTTGACCAGAACAGTTCAGGTGCGTAGAGGGAGACCCTCTAATGAGAAAAGAGCTCTGTGTGTACACGTCCTTTTTGTCTGCGCATTTTTATTTTATTACATCTGACTACGCCTCTGAGTTGATGTAGTGCGGTACATTTTTAAATTATGCTAAAGAAACAAAAGACAAGATTGGTATTTATGTGTCACATGAAATACAATATATCAGGAACTATCTACAAAGCATGACTTGAAAACCAACAAATTTTTATTAGTTCCTTTGATTTCACGAATTTGATAAATCATTTCACGTAATATATGGGCTAATTAATTTATCATTTAAGGTAATTAACTTTCTTCATGCAAACGGAAATGAATGTACATACATTAATTATAATATAACTCTGATTTTATACGGTGAAAAGGTACCTTTTAAACCCTAAATGCATTTCTTTGAAGAAAGTAAAAGCTCAAGTGAATAACTTCACTATTTTACAAGTACTGTGAGTAAAAGGCAAATTGAATTTTATATACCGATAGTCTAAGACTGCAATGGTTTACACCATCAGTCGCTGAATCGGTGTTTTTCTTTTCTGAAATTCTATATCAATGTCTTAGAATTTCGGTTTTGAAAGTCGCAATAAGGCTACTACAATTCAACGTTGATCCTGCAGTTCTATTATTACGCACACGAGGATTTAATTCGGAGTTTTGTTCAAGGTAATTCATATTTACTTAAACACTAAGTTTCACAGGGGCGTTTATCCAGGGCAGACCCTGGCATAAATTACTACAGCGCGACCATCTTATATTGAATCAATCACGCGAAACCTTTATCTCGATGATATGTAGTTTGGATGTGGGTTTAAGCATACTTGTAAACTATCTGCTTATCCGAAATTGGTTTTTGGTAGTTAACGCCGACTGTGTGGGGTTTAAATGCGTATCATAGTGATAACAGTAATACATAGAGTTGGTACTGGTCGTAGTAAAGGCGATTGATAGCTTCATGCAAGGGAGGACAAGAATGTAAATACATCTTTATGCACTAAATGGTAGACACTAAGGCAGTACACAACTCTGATTAAGATCAACAAACCCCGAGCGTATTCAGTGATTTTATTAACAAAATGTACAGTAAATTTGACAGTCATACAAATATACAAACATCTAAGAAACGGACACAGCGTGAACTTAAGTAATATTTCTCATCAATTCAGTATATTATCCAAAAAAATTAAGACATTCAATTTGCATAAATATCATAAAAAAATTACCTGCGAATTCAAAAGAATCTCATTTAAAATGATTGAAAGCTATTTTATTTCTTTTAACGCCCTTCATTCATTTGAAAACCAAATGAGGTCGACAAATTATTCATAATTAACTGTCAGCTTAGTTAATTAATATAAATTTAAAGTCTTTGAAGTACGAGAGAGTCCTTATACGTTAAAAATGTCATTATCTCGATTGGTATCAAAATTCCTGGAAGTCTGCAAGAGTTTTAGAAATAGCCGTTCAAAGAAGTCAAAAATATCATTTTTTCGATTGGCACCAAAATTCCTTGAAGTCTGCGAGTGTCTCGACTAGTGCATTAGTTCATAGAAGTCAAAATATAACGAAGAATAACTTTACTACGCGTCCGACGCGCTACTTAAGCGATAGTCTCCCTTTAGATAAAAAATATCGGTTCCGAGCAGAAATATCGGGGGGGGGACCCTCAAAATACCACTACTTGTATATAGATGAAAATAGAACATGCACAGTAATATTGTAAGATTGCACAGTCATTCTCACAGTATTTTATTGTATATTAATTTTGTACATGTTTTTTTTCACTTTTGATTGTTTAATCTGTAACGATCAGATTGTAAACTAGTTTTTGATTGCTGCTACAGAAAACCAGAGTTCACTTCACAATGATTATGTTGTTGTTAAAGTTATAACTAGTATATATATATCATTTCAGTCAGATCAACATTGGTTTGTGTTATGATTTATATTATGTTTGTCATTTTTGCTTTCTTGTCATATTGTGGTATCATTTAATTTTGCTGGCACGAAATTTCGTGCAATCGCTTAAAAAGACTGTTTTGCGCGCACGTAAATTCGCGCAAATCCTTGTTTTCATACCCGTTTTATCCTCTAACTAATCGTTAAAAATTACTAAAAAACGATACTATACTATAACTTGGCCCATCTTAATTGCACACACTTAAATGTCGTCCGAGTTTTGCAGTAACATTCAAAATATTCCAAACGAAATTCGACAGTAATAATTAATTTCATTTCCTTTATTAATATAATTATCTAATACCTCAAACGTTTATCAAATAATGATATGGACAACTTATTACAAAGTGTAAGTCCTCAGCGTGTTTAGGATACGTACCAGAAACAATAATATATGATAAATTTAAACTTAGTTTAAAATTCACGCAGTGGCCGGAGCGCGAAATACGCGAAAATTAAGCCAAAGCAAATCAAAATGATACACAAGTATTGAAGCTTAAACGCATTCTGATGATTTATGAGATAATAAACATGGTTATGTTATAAATGCCTTCTTGTTTATTATAACTTGTTATTATTTGAAGATAAATAAGTACGAACTGGGGATGTTATCATTAAATAACCATTATAAATGGTAAATTTGTACTGGTAATTTAAGCCTAGCAAAATGTAAAGGCTATTCTTATATTTAATCAACATAGTAAGAGCAGAAGAACCAAGAAATTAATTGTACATGACTGTGCCAATTATTATTTCTCTGTTATTAAACAGATTTACAAAGTGTACTTCGAATTAGTTAAAATACCATACCCAATGGCTCATACACATTTTATAAATTCAAGATCTGCAGTTCTCTTACAACAGAGCAACACAAATCATGATTAACAATTTGCTGGACATTGAAAGCTCCTAAACTCTTGATACGATCAGGTCAGTGGAGTTATAATAACATCTCACCCAGAGAGAATAGCGGTGCAGCTTCAGAGGGCGCAGGGGACAGTTTCCGAGGCTTCCGCCAGAGTTTGGGACCCCGTGCAAGCTTACTTTGACCGAAAATAAAAACTTTGCACAGCTAAAATTGTGTTGTTGTACTTTCTGTGTTGCAGGGATCTAGCTTTTTACAAACCACAACCAACTGTTCCACAGAACCAGTCATTTGAACTACACAGGCATTTAAAGTCACCCCAAGTCCTGATTTTCCAATGCAAATTTGGCCGGAATTCTACATATTTGAGAACCTGCAAAATATTTCCTGCAATGATTTTGCAAATAAAACCCCTTTCATGCTAATATTTTATGTGTCCCTAATCTCCCAAGCAGCTGGAAAGTGTCTCCCATCCGTCTCGATTTTTCAGCATTTGACATTGAAATACCTCACCCCCAAATTATTCTCAAATTCAGCCCGGCCGAATGCGTTTTCATCCGGCTACTGTTCAACACAGAACATACAAAGCTAGCATCAATGCATTTGAGCCACTGTGATCAGATTTCACATTTCATATACTATACAATATTTTAAAGGAATATGTCATCTTTAATTCAAACAATGATTTTAATGCATTTTAATCACGGCTACCCAAAATACTTAGAAAATCGACCGGGACCAAAGTGCGAAACTATCCCCTGCCCCTTTAAGATTTTTTGTCTTACCCTAAAATAACATAAAAAGCTCTTCTTTTCTGAATTTCATCTATTCCCGACTCAACAAACAACTCTAAACATGTATTGCAAGCCAACCACGGTCAATAGCGCTAGTTTGACTTATATGCATTAGTAAAGGAAAATAACAAGAAAATTACCCTCCTGGGCACAAGTGCACTATATCCCTTTCACAAGTCACCAAGTGCACTATATCCCTTTCAAAACAAGGAAAACTCACTGATTCTTATTCAAACCAACTCCAGATGTTAAATTTCCATGTTTTCAAAGTCTACTTTCGCAGAATAAAAATATTCAGTTTTGCCTTAAGGGCGCAGGGGACAGTTTCCGAGGCTTCCGCCAGAGTTTGGGACCCCGTGCAAGCTTACTTTGACCGAAAATAAAAACTTTGCACAGCTAAAATTGTGTTGTTGTACTTTCTGTGTTGCAGGGGTCTAGCTTTTTACAAACCACAACCAACTGTTCCACAGAACCAGTCATTTGAACTACACAGGCATTTAAAGTCACCCCAAGTCCTGATTTTCCAATGCAAATTTGGCCGGAATTCTACATATTTGAGAACCTGCAAAATATTTCCTGCAATGATTTTGCAAATAAAACCCCTTTCATGCTAATATTTTATGTGTCCCTAATCTCCCAAGCAGCTGGAAAGTGTCTCCCATCCGTCTCGATTTTTCAGCATTTGACATTGAAATACCTCACCCCCAAATTATTCTCAAATTCAGCCCGGCCGAATGCGTTTTCATCCGGCTACTGTTCAACACAGAACATACAAAGCTAGCATCAATGCATTTGAGCCACTGTGATCAGATTTCACATTTCATATACTATACAATATTTTAAAAGAATATGTCATCTTTAATTCAAACAATGATTTTAATGCATTTTAATCACGGCTACCCAAAATACTTAGAAAATCGACCGGGACCAAAGTGCGAAACTATCCCCTGCCCCTTAACATCCCTCACACTTGAGGAAGGTCATGGCCGAAACCTGAGAGTGTGGGAGCGCATACCAGTAAGATAGCCACTTACTCGAACTGGCCATGTAGAAATTATGAAATAGGGGATACTATGAAGATATTTTGACATTTATCAAGCCTAAATTAATTATAGATACAGGTTTTGTGTTTTCAATGTATTTAGAATATATTTGTTTAATAACTATTAGAAACCTCAAGCAGCCAGGTGATGATCAGTGTGATGCAGGGGCTTGAATTCGAAACTAGGGAAATCCTGTATAGTAATCTGTTTCCGCTTCAGAAATTCAGTTGCATGTTTTTGGATTTATTTTGCGGAAAATCGGTAGGGATGACAGCTATTGGCTATATTCTTTTCTGAATCTGCTGTTTCAGCTGGTTTGAAAGCAACCATTTCTGGGAGTTGTCGGTTGGACAATAATATTTTGCAAGATTTTGGGTTTCGTGAATTTTGCCTTGGCCGACTGTGCAAAAGTGACGCTTGGACTGTGTTTCAGTGTTCCTTGGATTTTTTCAGGAGTTCTTCATAGCCTGAATTTGTGTTGCCTGAGTAGCTTATAGCCATATGTTTACAGTAATCACTGATTTCTGTTTCAGGTTGTTGTTGTGGATTGATTTCATAGACTAGGTACAGAGTGTGTGTCGGAAACTGTGAAATTAGGACCGGTTACTGGCGTCCGCCGCCTTAAGGAAAAGTGTTGATTTACAAATATTGTCAGGTATGGCATTTTAAAGCTTTAAATGTCTGTCCAGAATGAGTATTACACAAAATGATCAATTTTAGGTCTGCTTTATCTAAAATAAAATGTCTGGCAGTCAGCATTAAGGGGAGGTAACTCAGACTTGGTGGTATGCTGAGATGCCTGGTGCAAAGTCATGTATATTTTTTTTCAAGTAGAAAGTATGAAATTTGTCGCTTGTCTTTAAGGCATTATTTCTTATGGTACGAAAGAATGTTTCGCATGCAAAAAAAATAATGTTTAACCAACATTTTTGTCGTTTCCCTCTTTTTAAGCAGGGGACGGCCAATTTTTGTCATCCGAGCAACTCTGAAATTGATGCTGTTGGTAAAAACCACTAAAAATGTCACATCCGATTGAAGTTATGTCAGACAGACTTTGTACCAGAAATGCAGTAGCTACTCAGGTGCTTGTAGCAAGCATGCCATAGCTTTTTTTAATTACAGCTGGCTTTGACTCTGTACATATTATGGATTTACCCAAATGGGCACTGTAATGTATGTAAACTTTGATGACCAGGTATTTCAAGCATGTCACCAAACAAGTCACAATCTAACATGGAAGAGTACAAATACATGTTGAGAAAGTTGACTGGGCAGATTTTGACATTATAAGTATCAGTAAAGTGGTCTGAAGAGGTGTTGGAAACAATTCAGTATCCAAGAGTCTGTCAGGGTATCAGAAAAATGTCAGACTTTATGCAGTTGCTTATTTTTGATCACCCAGCAGAGCTGTTTAGACCTAATAATGGGCTTAGTTTGAATGATTTTCAGCAAAATGAATGTGGATGGTGCTTGAAAAACATCAGAATATTACACTGGTACTAATTGAAATATGAATTTTAGCAAATTGTAAATAGTCACTGTTGGTAAATAAGGTAATGTTCAATTTCTGTACAAATAATGCACATTTTTCATGAATACTGTCTTGACTTAAATTGCCATATCTGACCTGAATATGCATTCAGGTGTATGATTTAAGTCTTATTTTATTCCAGTAATCTGCAAAATTGATGCAACTCTAAGGTATATGTTAAGTCAAACATGTGTGTCTCTTTAAGGGAGCGCATACCAGTAAGATAGCCACTTACTCGAACTGGCCATGTAGAAATTATGAATTAGGGGATACTATGAAGATATTTTGACATTTATCAAGCCTAAATTTATTATAGATACAGGTTTTGTGTTTTCAAGGTATTGAGAATATATTTGTTAAATAACTATTAGAAACCAAAAGCAGCCAGGTGATGATCAGTGTGATGCAGGGGCTTGAATTCGAAACTAGGGAAATCCTGTATAGTAATCTGTTTCTGCTTCAGAAATTCAGTTGCATGTTTTTGGATTTATTTTGCGGAAAATCGGTAGGGATGACAGCTATTGGCTATATTCTTTTCTGAATCTGCTGTTTCAGCTGGTTTGAAAGCAACCATTTCTGGGAGTTGTCGGTTGGACAATAATATTTTGCAAGATTTTGGGTTTCGTGAATTTTGCCTTGGCCGACTGTGCAAAAGTGACGCTTGGACTGTGTTTCAGTGTTCCTTGGATTTTTTCAGGAGTTCTTCATAGCCTGAATTTGTGTTGCCTGAGTAGCTTATAGCCATATGTTTACAGTAATCACTGATTTCTGTTTCAGGTTGTTGTTGTGGATTGATTTCATAGACTAGGTATAGAGTGTGTGTCGGAAACTGTGAAATTAGGACCGGTTACTGGCGTCCGCCACCTGTGTATTCGCCCGTGTTCTATTGGAATCTGTTTCAATATGCTATGATCCTTCAGAGATAAGTGCTTCGGCTTAACATTTCTGATTATTTTTATTCAATATGGTAATAGGTAAGAAGAAATTCGGGGAGCATATAATTGCCGGGTCATCCATCCGTCCGTCAGTCCGTACGTCCCGCATTCGAGTCCGGTCCATAACTTTTTTATTTGAAGTCGGATTTTTTAAATTATTTCACAAAAATGATCACCATTATGTAAGACGTGTCGCGTTCAACATTTCAGGTCGCTACCTTGAAGGTCAAGGTCACAGCATGACCTTGTAGCAAAATTGTGTCCGGCCCATAACTTTTTTATTTGAAGTCGGATTTTAAAATTATTGCACAGAAATGATCACCATAATGACACGCCGTTTCGCACGCAAAATTTGGGTCGCTGCCAGGTCAAGGTCACAGCATGACCTTGTTACAGCATCGTGTCCGGCCCATAACTTTTTTATTTGAAATCGGATTTTAAAATTATTTCATAGAAATGACCATAATAATGAGAAGACGTGTCGCTCGTAACATTTGGGTCGCTACCTTGAAGGTCGAGGTCACAGCATGACCTTAAAGCAAAATCTTGTCCGGCCCATAACTTTTTTATTTGAAGTCGGATTTTAAAATAATTTTACAGAAATGATCACCATAATGAGACGACTTGTCGCGCGCAACATTTGGGTTGCCACCTTGAAGGTGAAGGTCACAGCATAATCATCGTGTCCGGCCAATAACTTTGTTATTTGAAGTCGGATTTTAAAATTATTTCACAGAAATGATCACCATATTGAAACGACGTGTCGCGCGAAACATTTGGGTTACTACCTTGAAGGTCAAGGTCACAACATGACCTTGAAGCAAATTCGTGTCGGGCCCATTACTTAGTTGTTTATACTCGGATCGTAAAATCATTTTAAAAAAAAAAAAGATCACCATAATGAGACGACGTCACAGCATGACCTTGTAGCAAAATCGTGTCCGGCCCATAATTTTTTATTTATAGTTTGATTTTAAAATTTTACTCATTTTATAGCACTACACTTAAAATTTCACCTCAATAGTTATACAACTAACCGTTTTTTTGACAAAGTACTCATTCGAGGAGCATCACCCGTCTTCAACGGCCTGTTGTGTTATGATGCTGCGCATACAATTTCTCGTATGTTGCATCAGTTTGTTTTTAATTACAGTTAACTTCAAATATTTGAGTTTATGTATATTTGGCGTCCATAGATATAAACAAAATAACCAAAAATAATTAATACAAATATCTTTATATTATGTAAGTAACAAGAAACGTCAGAATTTTTCAAAAACTATACTTAAAACTTTCCTCAAAATCTGCACCAGAAATATTTAGTAAAACCTTAATGTAGCACTACCACATGTTTATATAATACTAACCATATAAATACTGTTTTCTTTTTTATTAGATCATTACTTTAAAAATATCAGCAAAACTTGCTGTTATCCATGAATGAGGTAATGTTACTATGTATAACATTATATTATATTATATTACCTTTTATACGCATAAAATCTTCTTGAAAAGTATTCCACATGTTTATATACACATTAAAAATTCCTTATGATATCAAACCTTATATGGAATAATTAATCTGTTTGAGCAAACATTATGTTGTCAAGTAAAACAAGCACTGTTAAAATATCCTTAGTATTTATAAACTATCATTACACTGCTAATTATTAAACTTCCCTAAAAACAAGCACTAAAAATATCCTTAGTATTCATAAACTATCATTACACTGCTAATTATTAAACTTCCCTAAAAAAAATTGAGGGGGTCAATATACGCTTCCGTAGGACGGATATAAAATTTTGTGAATCAATATCATTGCGCGAATCACTTATTGTTGAATATTGTTTCAAGAATTATGACTATGTTCCGAGTTTTCCGTATCCGCCATTAAGCTTTGTGCGTGAATGCTTAGCCAGAAGGAAATTGTTGCGCTTATCTCCGATGACGGCCGAGCGAGTTTTGAATTATTACAGAAAGATCAGTGATCAAATTTTAATCTAACAATAATACATTTCAAAGTATGAACCTATATTCTCCTTTAAACTAAGTGCTTACGAGGCACAACTTCCCCACATTTTTGAAAATATACAGTTTTTATTTTTGAAACAAAACAGTCTGAAGAACAGCAATATTTCCCGCCGTATGTTGAAACAGTTATTGATGCTAAAAAGGAAATGAAGAGTGAAACGTTTTGTATGAAAATTTTTCTACACTGGGCTATATATTTGGCTTGCATGACCTTTAAGCAACATCGTGTCGGCCCATAACTTTTTATTTGAAGTCGGATTTTAAAATTATTTCACAGAAATGATCACCATAATGAGCACTCTCTTACACTATCGGCTCATTACATTCACCTCTGTTATAGGCTGGGACTACTTTCAACTACTTTACTTTAACCTAAAGAAATAGTTCACCAATTACATTTACAATAGTTTGGGTTTCTTCGGTTTTAATGAAAGGTAGTGAAAATTTCTGTCATTTGTTTTATCTCAAGCTTTCAAATTCATCAGGCTGTCGAGTTTGGTAAAAAATCTTGACATTGAGCCTTTTGGAGAGATGTAAAGTGAGTGCAAGGAACGACAACTCTGCGAAGGAGATTGAATAATGAGACGACGTGTCGCGCGCAACATTTGGGTCGCCACCTCGAAGGTGAAGGTCACAGCATAATCATCGTGTCCGGCCAATAACTTTGTTATTTAAAGTCGGATTTTAAAATTATTTCACAGAAATGATCACCATATTGAGACGACGTGTCGCGCAAAACATTTGGATAACTACCTTGAAGGTCAAGGTCGCAACATGACCTTGAAGCAAAATCGTGTCCGGCCCATTACTTCGTTGTTTATTCTCGAGTTGTAAAATCATTTCAAAGAAATGATCACCATAATGAGACGACGTCACAGCATGACCTTGTAGCAAAATCGTGTCCGGCTCATAACTTTTCTATTTATAGTTGGATTTTAAAATTGTCTCATTTTATAGCACTACACTTCAAATTTCACCTCAATACTTATGCAACTAATCGTTTTTGTGACGGTAGAACGTGCCGAAGAATCTCACCTTTATTCAGTATAGGGTCCCAAACCATTGACCTCTAAATTTGACAAATACTAAGGATTACAAAAAAGTTTAATTGCCAACAAGAGTAATATGATACTGACAACAATATGTGAGGTCCTTTAAAAGGGTGTTTCCATATCCCATCAAGTATAGATATTGTTCAATCACCCCTATGTTATACAGTTGTTTGCCCGGTTCCGGAGGATTTGTTAGTTCCGGAGGATTCCGAATATTACTCACGTATTTCCGGTTGGCGCCTGTTGGCGGCGAAATGTATGTTGACAATTATTTTAGTCAAACATTTATTTATATTTGTAGTGATTTTCAGAAACATTGATAAACATTACGTTTATGAAATAGAAATTTAAAACGTGCCAGGAATGGTAATTTTGCATAAGTGAGTCGTGTTGGAAAACCGCGTTCTATAAATACTCGAAAGACCAACATTCCAGACGTCAATTATGTTGCAAAAGCTGAATAAATTTTGTATGTACAATCTTTACAGATGGTATTAATACAAATATTGGCTGGACGAAATTGTTTATTTGTACAAAACTTGCTGTGCAACGAGGGTGACCCCCTTTGACTAGTTCCGGTAGATCATTAATATTTATTCATGATTTTTCTTGACGAGGCACCAAATGGAGGAGCTTCTTGCAAACACGTTTGTCATTATAAACATTAAAGAGGAAACAATTTTAACTATTTGTGAAAATGTTTGATCAGAAAAATATCCAAAAAAGAAGTGTTTCCAACACGACTCACTCATGCAAATTGCCATACCTGGCATGTTTTGAATTTATATTTCATTAACTTAATGTTTCTCAATGTTTCTGAAAATCACTACAAATATAAATTAAAATAAATTGTCAGCATACCTTTCGCCGACAACAGCCGCCAACCGGAAATACATGAGTAATATTCGGAATCCCCCAGAACTAGCAAATCCTCAGGAACCGGGCAACCTTCAGAAAGCGCCCAGAGTCGCTTGTAACATTGTGTAGCTCTGTAGGCAGTTCTTTTAATGCTGGAATCTAAACAAGAACTGCATTTACATCATGCACATTGGTATACTCAAGATCAACTTCCAAGGAAACATCCATTGGAGGCTTGATTTTGAAGTGATGGTAGCCTTTAATAACCGAGTGTTGTACATTAATTCTAAGCTATTCATTGTGATATTAAATGCAGATTTTGTCCTTTTGGTATTTTACTTCACGAAAAAAAGTTCAAAATATGACTTGACAAGGTGTTGCAGAAGCACCAATGAAAAGAAATCCCCTTTGGCGCCTCTAGCAATGATTTTTACCTATGACTCATTTCCACCGGAAGTGACAAATGCTCGTCGGAACTAGCTAAATGCTAACAGCGCTAAGTCAACAATTTGCAGACGATTTTTGAATGAAATGGAAAAAACGAAAATTCTGTTTTATAGAGGAGATATTTTCCTACTTATATGCAAAAAACACTTTTCCTAGATCGACCGTATAAAACAGTTTATGCACAAGATATGAAACATCCACCGGAACCGGACAACTAACTGTACTTCCTGATTTTTTAATATATTCATGAAATAGGCTCCCTAAGTAATTCTAATAAAGACTAATTATGAAAAATATAAATCAATAATTATAAATAAGTTGTCGGCACGGCTCCTGATATTTATCCACTAAATGATTACTAATTTATTTTATATTCATTCAGTTTTCCTTGACTTTGAAAAATTTCATTGATTTTGAGAAAACACGAAACTATTGTCGGACATTACTCTTATCTACATATATAATGGAGAAATTAATTAAAAGAACTCTCGTGATTATATATTGCATCGAGAGATAAAATCAAGATCGTATTCAACATTTTAATTTACTTATATTGAAATATGAAACAGAAAGTAGAATATAAAGCGGTTTGCAAAGGTCAACATCATGACACGCTAACGAAATAATCGTAAACGGTCAGGGTTATTTTATCTGACACCCAACATTTATATCTTTGTTCTACCTGTGTGCATTCCAAAATTGAATAAACCGTAACAATATTTCTGCAATACTCTGCCTGTGTGCTTTTGCATGGATTAATAAGATGTTATAACATGTACACAAGATCAACTGATCTCTATTGTGACAGTAACAACTAACAACCAAACCTTTCAATAATACATGTTCTACAGTAGATCTTTGAATCCAAACAAAGCATATAAACAGTAAATACCTGCAGGTTTGTGTAAAAGCTTAATAATTTTATTTACCACAAAATGGCTCTGTTTACATAATTCAAATTTACCGGTATAGAGGGTAACACTGAATACCGAAATACACTTTTTACCGAAATAGACTTTTCACTACCGAAATACACTTATTAAATGGTAATTATTTGCTGTTTAAATAAGATAATATGTTAAAATATTAGTATATGAAATTGCCAAAGTTTTATTTGAATAGAAACAGGATTTTGATAGTTATTGGACATTTTTTTTGAGAATGCTGTGAGAACAACACAAACCTGATAAATACCATTGAACCGAAATGCACTTATGATTACAGAAATACACGTAATAAATGATAATTAAAGCATTATTTGTTGTTTAAATAAGATAATATGTTAAAATATTAGTATATGAAATGAATGCCAAAGTTTTAGTTCAATAGAAACAGGATTTCGATAGTTATTACGATATACGAGGGATGATCCAAAATAACGTAGACTTTTCTTATTGCATCTTAATTTGAAACATGTTCGCAATCAAGTATATACTAAATTCAATCAGAACACAAACGTAACAAACTGAGCTAAAATGCTCATATATTTAATAGATTTCAAAAGCGTGTCGGATATTTGAATAACCATGGTAACATGCAGGCGGCGCACGGCAATGACATTGTACTTTATAAAGCAAATACCTGTTTACATAAACAAAACTACTAGTGGGATAAGAGCCAAATTTCGCAACTACAAGGCGCGATATACGAATGATGTCATGCCAAAATTTTAGGTCATTCGGACATTGAGTTTTAAAAACAGTCCATATTTAAGAGAGCTATCACCAACGTGAAAACGTCAGAAATGCTCGGAAATACGCGCTATTATAAAATTCCATCATGAGTTTTGAAAATCAACTCCTGAAAAGCTAAAATAATTTAGCAGATGCAAAGGAAAACTTCAGTAAGCCGAGCTGTAGTTTTTAAGTGGTACCAGTGTTTTTTACGGCCAGGAGAGCCATTAAATAGGCCTGGGGTAAGGAAAAAAAAGAAAAAAAATCGGCGTTACGGCAGTGACGTCAAGTCGGGAGGCAATCGAAGTGGACACAAGTTCAACTATCATGGCGCTTTTCGAGCTATTCTAGGCTAGGTGAGGTAGCATGCAACGGATATTGCCGAACAAATTATATTTTAAAGGGATATTAATAATTAATTAACACATTTGTTTTTCAAAATATGTTTTTGTTTGGTATTTGAATCATTAAAAAGTCATACATTATCGAATAAGAATAAATACACTAATTATTTTAATTACACTTGAGTAAACAGCTACAGAGACTGTGTCCACAATGCAAAGACTTGTTAAATTACAACAATTACAAATTTGTAATGAATTATTTTTACAGGTTTTTTACGCCCGTTGCTAAAGAACCGCGATACTGTGGGTATTGCATACCCGGTCGTTTCTTCGGCGGTACGAGCGAGAAGAGGACCAGTTTCTTGATCGCCTCATAACCAACAACGGGCAAGACTTTGGCCAGCATTAATACCGTGCTATGTTCGATCAATGGGTTCACCGGCCTCCATTCCGGTGACGGGGTATTTTTAAAGAAACTTTGAACATACGCCGCTTCGCTAACGCTGCGCCCGTGAATTAACGTCGTTGACGTTGAGAGATCCAGCTTGACGTGCGCCGGATAGTGCTTAGTGTATGTTTTTAATTGTTCATAGTTTTTTTACTTGATGTTGTATTTTGCTGATATTTTGTAAAAATATGCTGAACATATTCCGATTAAAGCTTGTGTAGTTTTATTTGTGGTATTTTAAATAATATAAAAACTATAACAAAAGTCTACGTTATTTTGGATCATCCCTCGTACATACATTTGCACAGACCAGGGTCTATTTAATCAATTAAATAGACCCTGTACCCAGTTAACTGCGATTATTGTGTGTGTAATTAAAGTTTTGTGCAAAATTTGTAAACAATTAGCACTTTTAAAGAAAATTGGTAGATAATTGTAAAAGCATAGAACAGTACAGGACATTTATTTTCAAATTTTATTAAATAATTCATAATATTATACAATATGAATAACGATGTTCTACACGGCCACTAATTCATGTAAACTCTCCTGCCATGTCACCCTACCTGAAAATAAAACAAAATGTTGGCTAAGCATTAAATATAAATATTACATGAATCAAGATAAGTTTACCAATAATGCATTAAAGCTGCTTATTTACAGATCACGGTGTATTTCATGTATCTCATGTGGTTAAATATATTTTGTACTTCTATATAATATCTATTAATAAATCAATAGATGGCAATTTCGCCTAAGTAAGAGCATCAGTTGCAAGGGAGTTTTACTGCGTTGGTAATTGTTTACGTTGGTTGTAACATTAATAACATAAACTATTCTTGAATCAAGTTTTATTGCAATTATTGCTCAATATTACAATATATACAAGTTACATATCACATTGAAAGATGCATTAAAAGGTTTTCATGAAACTAGCTTTTATTAAAGTGTTCAACACTTTCAGCCCTCCTTCCTTAGATCCGGGATGAACCTTGTCATCGTTGTAGTGCTTGGGATATTTTAACTTGTGTTCAACATTTACATAGTCTTCTCCAAAATGAAGCTGTAGTTTGGCGTTCACGCTTCTTCGTATCTTATTGAAACGCTTGCTGTCCAATCCTGTAAAGTCGGGGAAGGATCCACGTTCTACAATTGATGCAATTGATGCCACGAAGACTCTCTCCACTCTGTTTTGTTTCATTCTCTGTACAATTCGTATTAATCGGGAGACTATTTCGTCGACAGAACATGTGGCGTTGATATCATTCCCGCCAAGATTCATAAAAACATACCTGAAATGAAACGATAATAAACATTTAAAATTTGATTATCATGATACACAAATAGTACATGCATTACGTAGATCACCTGGGTGTTTTCCCCGTGCAGCATCACGTTGTGCGGTAAAAGGCGGCAAAAAACACAATACAACAATCAGGTATATACATGTAAATACTAATAAATAATATAAATACACAATACCTAGGTCTGTCATTTAACATCTTCTGGAATTCAGGTTCAAACTTTCTGGTTGTCGTCATTCCCGACACACCATAGAGTCTACAACGGCCAGGGAAGTTGTGTAGACCACCCTTATTGAAACGGTTCAGCCATGATATATAGCTGTCACCAAATACAGCATACAATTTGTTTTGATTGTTGATAAACGTTTTTTATCGAATGATGGATGATACTCTTTCAGATCGTTTTTAAACATTTTAGAGAGAAATGAGTGATATATTTCTGCTGTCCCGCTTGGGAGTGTGATTACAAACAATATTTACTAATCAACTCTAATTATAATTAGACACGAAGCTAATTTCGTTAATATGAATTAACAAGCAAATGAGCCGCTTGTCCGCTTGTGAGTGTGATAACAACTAAATATCTCTCTGATTAAAAAATGAACAGAATGTTTATAGTTAACTTTATAATTAATGCATGTAAGTGATCAGATTTCTCCTGGTTTAAACCCCCAGTGGCAATTTGATTTGCCACTGACCGTTCCAAGGCGGTAACCCCTCGGGTTCTCATTTTTGTTTATTGTTAGTGGTGTCTTTTTTGAAACTGATTATTTTATTAACCATGCTCTCTCCCCCTCTCTTCTTCTTGACTGTGTGGGGAGGCTGTTTTTTCTGAATGTGGCGATTCCTGATATGCATATTTCACCTTTTTTTCTACATAGCAACATTATAAATAAATCATTTGAATATATTTTATTTGAATAAATGTATATAGATCTAAAGCTCTTATATAAATAAATGTATACATTGTAACGTAGTGGTTAATTCTTACAAAGGTCTTAGGGTGTAATAACACAAACACTTTTTAAGTTCCGAAATAACTTTATATATCTTTAAGCTTTTAACAGTTTATTTAATGTTTAAACCGACTTTCTAAAACATAAACAGTTCTTTCTTATAAGTATAAATATTCTAAGTGTCTTTCTAAGTGTCATAAGTTTGTCTTATTTAAAGTTTAGCAATTTAGCCACGAGACTAACATACCGTCCTCCTAAAAGGCATTGTGTGGCTCATTCCGGCCATACGGCCGTTCTCTCTGCCTATTCAAGATAAAATATCTGGTTTTTTATACCTTACACTAGACTGTTCGTGACTGTACTCCATTTTCAAGATGACGGTTTGACATGAAAAATATAGAAAACTACAGTAACAGTTATATAACGTCTTGCTTAATGATAACAAGATCGAGTCCAATGTAATTAAAAGATATAGGTGAAGACATGAAATTGACCCGTGGCTAAAATACCTATCATTAGTGTACAACACCTACTATGTTTGTAAATTATAATCATAATTTCCATATTACATTACAACATACATTTACAACAAACAGCACATCACTACAAAGGGAAATAACTTTGAGACAAAGGGAATACGCAATATAACATTCAAATACAACATTTAAAAACACAATAAAGTCCAATGAATCTTTGACATTTATTTAAAAAAGCAATATTTTTAAATTATATCTTATTTAAACAGCAAATAATGGTTTAACTACAATGTATTTAGTGTATTTCGGTCTCCCAATGGGAATACGCAATATAGCATCCTAATACAACTTTTTTAAAAATCAACATATTTAAATAAAACTTTGGCATTTATTTCATATACTAATATTTTAACATATTATCTTATTTAAACAACAAATAATGCTTTAATTACCATTTAATAAGTGTATTTCGGTAATCGAAGTCTATTTCGGTAATTTTCGGTAAAATAGTGTATTTCGGTATTCAGTACTACCGGTGTATAGCTGGATTGCAATTGGTTCAATCGTATCAACTCGGCGATCTCCGGCAAGCTTCGGAGAATCATCGAAGCGTGATCCGAGTGCAATTGGTTAGCATTAGTCACATGAGAGCTATAACTACTTAATGTAAACCCTAAATCATAGGATCACGGTGAAGGTACTCGGACTTGTTTTGCTCAAGTCTACGTCCCCAGACTTTTTTAT
>JAZAYU010000275.1:402501-568889 GCA_038501625.1 Corbicula japonica | reverse complement strand
TACTGGAGTACGAACATTTTGCATATTACGCATGTTTTAATGATACATGATAAAAGTAATAAGTGGTTGTTAAATTTTGCCCAGTGACTTGTACAAACAATGTCAGGTCAAAGCATATATTTAAAAAATAAAATTATTAAACTTTAACCCTTAACAGTCTGATTTTTTGGATTTGTGAAGATCACAAGCGTACCATAGTTTACCCTGCTCTTTTACTTGTAAACTTATGAAAACAACTGTCATTTGCTAATGAATAAAATTAAAACAAGTTATAATAAAAAGTGATTTTGCGATAAAATCATTGCGAAATTTAATGATTTAACTATCCAATTAATATGATTTCAGTTTATAGTTAAATTTTAACTTCATTTCACTGTTTTCTCTTAAACCTATAGATTAAGACTTTAAACCATTGGTTTCAGCTTTTTTGCTTAATCACATAGATTAAAGTTTCATTTTTTCGTGTTTTTGTCTTAAAACTATATGATTAAGAGATTTAAATTCTTAAACCCGTAGATAGAAGTCTTAAACTATGGATTTAAGCGCCGTTTGCACATTAATTACTTAAACTATATGTTTAACACTTGAACCCTAGGTTTAACAGCGGACCAATAGAAACTATAGTATTAAGCCGTTCAACCAATGAAATCGCTCTTGGTATTTCACACGTGATTAGCGGTGTTGATAAGGTAAATATGTCTTCTGTTTATGGTTAAATACTGGAGGTAAACGGCCATTTGCAAAATAATAATTATTAAGTAATAATAACCTTAAACGGCGTAGTGAATAAGACAGAATTATTTTTATATAAATTGACCTGTATATACTTATTTTATTTATGGACTAAAACTGAATCTGTAGTTTTGGATTTTGGACAGTATTTCATAGAAAGTTAAAGGAAAGCTAAGATACCCTACCTATCCGAAAATGGACAGTTTTACAGTTTTTTCATTCGTATTCACAAGCAGAAGGAAAGCTTACACGCATTTTATCTTTTTGTTGTTGTTTCATTGTTGTTGTTGTTTTTATGGTTGGAGACGATGGGACCTACAAGCATGAGCAAATAACCATGTAGAAAGCCCCGAATTGGCAGATTTCATCTTGTTGGGCAGTACTGGCTCTGCAAGTTTGTCGCGTCATAAAATATATAATTATACTGCTAAGAAATTTCCTTGAATTTGATTGGATAATTTGCCGCTGATGTATATCCGTATTTACGGATCGGCCGTAGATATGAACTGCACGTGCCTTAATTTCCCCGTCTGACCTCCCACCTTTTGTTGTCGTCCGCCATTTTGTTTTGAATTTCCGTAAAAATGCATAATTTGAAGCCGATCTTGTAAATTATAAAGCGGTATGCTTAGGAATTACTAAAATTGTTACAGAAAATATTTATGTTATGTTTTTAACGTTGAAAACGATCAGATTATTCTATAATTTTGTGAATAAAAATCAAATGGATAGTCCATTCAAATTCTATAGAAGTGACGTCATGCAGGTAAATTGATGACGTCAGACATGTAATTATTGAGGTTCTCAGAGGGGAATTAAGCCGTTCGGCATTAAATAAGCGAAATAATCGAAAAATCGATGTTTTCTTATTAATTTTGTCTGAAAAAGTCTTTGCAGTATAATAAAACAATTATTTGGTTCCTTGAAAGGGTATGTGAGGATATATTGCCGGTCTGGGTGTCATATTATCCCTCGCCTGCGGCTCGGGTAATATGACACCGAGACCGGCAATATATCCTCACATTCCCTGTCAAAAAACCAAATAACTATATAATATTGACGGATAGATTGGATACACAAAATGATTTGACGTGAATAAAAATCATAATTATGCACTGCCGACGTCTTTCAAATAATTTTTATCAAGGTTAGCATTCTCAAATATATTTACTGCTCTACACGTCGTGCAAACAGCATCGTCATTTACAATAACGAAATAAAACAACGTTGATGTAATATTATCCTGTTCAACAAACATCAGGGATCGACATAAAAACGCATAGTGACCAAAACACAGGAAGTATACGTGTTAATTTTCTTGCAACACAAAAATGGATCCATAATTGCGACATTGTTAAATCGCGTTGATTAAAGTTTCATTTTACGTATTTTTGTCTTAGAACTAAATAATTAAGAAATTTAAATACTTAAACCCGTAGATGCACTGCCGACGTCCGATCAATTAAATTTTACCACGTTAAAAATTCTCTTTGATATTTTAACACATAGTGCAAACGTCGTCATTTACAACAAAGAAATTTAATATTATCCTGTTCAACAAACATCAGGGATCGACATAAAACGCGCAGTGTCCAAAACACAGGGAGTATATGTGTTGATCATACTGCAAAACCTACCTCACCGGGTTATCAGATCAACGAATTTTTCGCTATATAGAACAAAGAAGGCAGTAACATTCATGTGCATAACTTTTCTCCTGCTCATCGCAATTCTTAGGTGCAAACAGTTTCATAAAATTTAATCTTTGCTTTATATTTATATATTTATTTCATATAAAATTTCAAATATTGCGATAGTCTGTTTTTAGGCTATAGTTAAACATCTCAGCCTCCTATATATTCTATTGGAAATCGTTCAAAATCGGCGATCCGTCCGTTTTTATTGAATTAATTATACTATTTCTTTTGAAATAAAAGATTAGGTGCAAACAGATAAAAAAAACAAGACAAATTTATCTTTTAACTGATATATGTTTTTCTTTGTAAAACTTATGATGCGATAGTCTGTTCTGGGGGTGAAGTTAGAATATTTTTTTTAATTTGAAAAAAAGGACCCGATACATATTGCCCTGAATCGAAATCGTTCCCGGGGTTAACCTTATTTCGCGATTGAATGGAGACGGTTTAACAATGTGCCATTTCAGCATTTAAATAAAACTATTTTACTCCAGCTGTAAAATGAAAAAAAAGCCAAATCGTAAAAAAAAATATGTATAATTTTAGTGGGTTATAGAGATTAGAACTAATGAATGCTTTGTGTTTTATGTTCAATATTATTATTATTTGTTGTTGTTTGTTTTGTTAATTTTTTTGCTGGTGAAAGTCAAGGGGTGTTTTTGATAAATTTCGAAAATTTAAAATTATTATTGTTGCTGTTGTAATATTCATAAAAATAGAATTTACATTTTAAGGCACCGAAGCTTAAACGTGTCCAACCAGAAACGAAACAAATTCTGATTTTATTAAAGTCGTCTATATGCATTTATCTTTCGGAGGTTGCGTATTTTTGTCCTTAAAAAGTTTAAGATTTCACACCTGATTGAAGTAAAGGAATATCTCTCATGTGTTTTTTGATATCATTGAAAAATTCGAATCCACATTTTTACACGTGTCCACAGTTGCCCACCTGTCATCTGGTAGCTAACACAAATTCGGATTATGGATTCTTCTCAGCGAAAACAACAACAACAACAAATTGTCTTAAGATTAAGTTAAATAATCTAAACAAATGTATAAGACCGAATTTCAGAGAATTTGCGTTACCTTACAAGATAGTTAATTTTAATTCAGTTACAAAGTACCGATATTCTCGAAATTATCGAGTACAAACAGTAAATTTACAGAATTAAAATCAGCACTAATTCATATAATTATAATATTCTGACTTTAATATGACAGAATTAAATTAATCAGTGTGATAGCCGTTTTGCATTATTTCTTTAACGGATTTATAAACAACAGTCTTTTCATTTTACAACAACTATTTACATTTCTGTATTATTTTAATTGGTTTTAAAACAAAGAATCTGTCCTTAGGTGTTAACTATACGTTTACTGGTGTTTTATTGCACGATTGTAGTTTAGAGTTCTTTCACATTGTTACTTCCCCTTAGCGCTCTCTAAAATCGAAGAGCATAATTAGTCGATAACTGCAAGCGAGGGGGCATTGTTTACTATTGTTAATATGACTAAGAGATTATAAAATTAAGAACATGTTGATTAATTATTTCAAATTTATAAATAAGTGAGTTCAGTCAAATAAACAAAAATGTTATGATCATTTACAAGAACACCAAGAAAGGTTATGTGCATTTTAACAGTGTTCATCGCGATGTTTTCAGGATGCGAGTATCCGACGGATTTGTTTGATTTTTTTATGAAAATAATCACGTGAATTTTGTTTACTGAAAATGAATATGATGTGAATAATTGCAATTCAGACGAACACTATCGGACATTTTACCGTTTTACGGCATTTTTTGGTAACGCTAAAATTATTTGTGGAATGAGACACATATTTCTTATGTCGCTCTTCGGCGACTTGATGCGCGTTTTTGCGTCTTTTGTTTTTTGATATATTCATGAAATGCGACCTAAACTAATGTCTTATTTACTATGGCTTACGATTAAAAAAGTGATTTTTATATTAACACGAATAAGACATACACTACTACATGATCGGCCATTTCAACGCTACAAAATATAGTTATAGAAATACGGGACTGAACTCATGGCAATTTTTAGGTATACGAAAAGTTAGCTAGACGCGACAATAACAGTTACTTTCAATTTGATGATTTAAAAGTAAAATAGAATTATGTCTCCTCAAATGTCAGATGCCAAACAAGTTTTCGCACCTCAATATGTCACCTTAGTTTTCTGGTCAGAATGGGAAGTGGGAATATTGTGTCAAATATATTGGGACAATAAACAGTAACACGGTCGTGTTCAAAGTATGAATTCTAGTTCTTAAACAAAAACATTTAAATCAAGGACTGATAAAAGAAATATACGAAAGATAACAGTAAATGTTAGTTTTAAACATATGTTTGGACGAAATAAAAAAAGTAAACACAATTAGAGAGCTTAACGGGCGTTGAATACAACGACGATACATTGCAGAATTCATCCGTTTACCTCCAATTTAGAGAGATCGTGTAACATAAAATATATTTCTTGAAGTAAACGCATTTTGTCAGAAAAACTCGATACGCTTATATTATGTGTCTGTGGAAAATATACAGTAACGTGTAATCCACAGTGTATTTGTTTTCATATAAGACTTCCTGATTCAAAGTGGCAACCACGTCTTTGATTGTTTTACGCTTTTTACAGTCAAATCTTGCCGACCAGACGTTTTAAGCCTATTATATTCGGAAATTCTAAAACTCGAATTTATTATGCTTTATCATAATTATTATTATAATTAATTATTAGCTTTAAGACCACACCGTGATCATGTCTGTTCATTCTGTTAGCATTGACACAGTTAAATGCCCCCTCACTTGTCGGTTTAGGATAAAACCAATATTTTCCGCACCTAACGTGGCGTACGACGCATGCGCACAACAATGTGAAAGACCTCTATTGTCGACATCCGGATTAAGTGCCCCATCAAGCAGGAAATTAGTACATACACTGACCATCCACTTTGATTTGTTTTACCTCTCTGGTAAAAAACAACAACAACATGAGACAGGTACAAAACAGAACAAAAGTTATGCACTTTTAATAATGCAGAAGGCATTTTACATTAAGGAAAAATGTTATTATTTGAGAATCCATTATCGACTTAAATTGTGGATTTTTTTTTGTTTAAATGTTAAGACTGTGGAAATAAAACCGTAAAAAGTCTTATTTAATGATCAACGTAGCAAGCTGCATATTCTGCAATTCTTTTACTAAATTACTAACGTCCGATATTACCTATTTGAATTCCTATTTGGATTTCTTTTTTTTTAAATAATAGTTTCGGAGTGTGTATTACCTATATTCTAAACGATATCCCGTATTTACATGCTTTTATTTCAACAGGTTTAATTTATGATTGATAAACTTTGTATCAAAAGTGTTTCAATAAACTTTTGATATTACAGATTAAATATAGTATTGTTATATGAATATGGATTTAATAAGTTAAAACCAAACTCAGGAAAAAAGAGAAACTGCTGGAGTATACTGTTGAGTTTCTTTGAACACAAAAAAAGGATCCATAATCGCTTCATCAACTTGGTTTCTCCTTGTCCGTGGCATTCCTTTCAATGCCCTTGCGAGTTTTAAAAAATGTAACATACTCTCTAGACCTGTCAAAGTCAACTGTCACTTAGATAACAAAGCAAAAATATGAATCACATCCTCTCCAAGATATTAAAACCCTCGATATGTTATACATACGGCTACTTCCGCTTAAATAACAACAACAACAACTTCCCACGTGATTACAAACTCGAAAAATGATTGGATACCTCTTAAACCATAGGTTTAACAGTTAAACCCGTAGTTTAAAGTCTTAATTATATAGTTAACAGATTTTGAGGATTATTGTGCTTATTAAACTTCATAGTATATGATTAACTGTTAAACTATGGGTTTAAGAGTTCAATCTATAGGTTTAAAGAAAATTCGCTTAAAGCTATGTATTTAAGTCTCTTAATACCATAGTTTATTGTAATTTTGTCGAAAATCTCTTAAACCTATAGATTAAAGTCTTAAACTATAGGATTAACACTTAAACATAGGGTTTAAGCTGATAAACCTGTAGTTTAAGTAACATTCTGCACAATTTTCTCTTAAACCCATAGTTTCAACTCTTAAACTATATGTTTAACAGTTAAACCTATAGTTTAAGAAATTATTGTGCTAACCGCATGCCATAAACATAGTATTTAAACCATGGAAAGTGTTGACAACCTGCGTAAGACATATTTTACTGAAGATATATGTATTTATGTGGTATTGCATTCATTTCTAAAGTATTGACATCTTTTGCGAGCGTTATAAATCGTGCTTCCTGTGTTGACAATTTCTAAAAATAATCATCGGTGAAAACCGCTATAACTTATGTCCGGTATCTGCGGGCCGTCATCAGATCTAACAAAATGTTAGATCTAACATTTTGTTAGATCTGACTTTAGTTAGATTGGAAATGTTTATAAGTATATTAAAAAACAATGATTTTCCCGCAAAAATCAACAAGGTATTAGTCGAAAATGTCGATATCCGACGCGACATTGCCGTTTTCGCGCGGTGATATTGATAGTGATTAAAGTCCTGAATTTTATCTACTGCAATATATGATTTGATTCGTGGAGCATACAAAAAGTAATAAAGATTAAAAATATTAATTTTAATATCTACCCATATTTCAGTCATTCAATTACATATAATGGATGAAATCATACATGTACATATCGGCTGTAAATTATAGTAAATTAAAATTTAACGATATTGGTGTAGCATATACATACTGTATTAGATTGTATTTAATAAATGGCAATAAAATATTTGAAATGAAGCGCACACCATTATATCATTATAATAACAAAATACGAAAAGATAATTTCATCCTTCTACAGAACGGTTATTAGGAGACACCGCTAAGCACTCTGATAAAGACCACGCAGTATTTATCATACGCTATGTTGAAGCGTAACTTTTTTGCCCGCAATGGCCTCTTCCGAGCGTTATTGCTAAAAAAAATAAAGCGTTAAGATACCTTTTTACGGTACTTTATTATTCAATTCATTTTAACTTCAACGGTAATATATCAATAATTAAAACACTTTCACCGTACCGTTTTTTTTTTTTTTTTTATAAATTTATTAAAAACGAATGTGCTTAAAAAAGGTTTTTACGCGTCGGTACGCGCATATGGAACAAATTTGTCCATTTTTTCATGAATTAAGTACAATGCAAAATATATGAACAGAAAGATATTTTTAATTTCTACACAACGCAGTTTACGGGGAAAAATCAAATGACAGACAATTAAGTTATATGCACATAAGCAGTCAAAGTGCTGTGCTAAAACGTCACTTTTTCCCGCAATGGACTTCTCTGAGCCTATTTTACCCGAAATTGATTTTCAATTTATTTGAACTTCAACAGTAACATATCAAAAATTAAGACACTTTCACCGTATCGATTATTTTATCTTTACAAATTTATTAAAAACGCGTCTGCTAAAAATAACTTTTTATTACGCGCCGGTACGCGCATATGGAACAAACTCGTCCAATTTTCATGAAGTAAGTACTATGCAAGATATATGTACTGAAAGATATCTTTAATTTCTAAACAACGCAGTTTAGAGGAAAAAATTAGATGACAGACAATAAAGTTATATGCAAATAAGCAATCGATGAAACGTCACTTTTTTACCCGCATTGGCGTTTTTCGAGCCTATTTTGCAAGAAAACTAGATCGTTAAGGTAGACTCTATGGTTTTTTTTTATTTTGGCATTCTGTTAATTTCTACATCAACAGTAACATATCAAAAATTGAAAAACTTTCACCGTACCGTTTTTCTTATTTTTACAAAAACGATGAAAAACGCGTCTGCAATAAGTTAACGTTTTGCACGCCGCTCCGGCCATTCGGAACAAATACGGCTCATTTATAATGAATCAAACACTAAGAATAAGATATGGACGGAAAGAGAATTTAATTATCTACACAACAAAATTTACAGAATAACTATCGGATGACAGACAATAAAGTTATATGCAAATAAGTTACCAGCGTGATGATTTCAGAAGAACGCCGCTACGGTGCGCGTTCACGGTGATTTACGTGACGTCAGAGGAATACAGACGTTGCTATGCAACGCGGGACGTCAAACTCTATTAAGGAAGTTTGCTGGCTTAAGTGCGCATGCGCCAATTGGCGTAAATTGGCAAGTTATCGCAAAGTAAAAAAGTCATTAATTTGAACATTTTTATTTTGATAAGTACATATGGAGCAATAAAATCAGCAATAAAGTTTAACTGATGTCAAATTCTTATTTGTTTCGCCGAGACTTTTACATATTTTGTTCGCGACAATCACCGTTAACAATAGTTGGAGAGCATTTATTTTTACTTCCGTTGTGGCAAATTTTGACTTGCCGAATGCATTTTTCAAACAGTTCTTGAGTTGAGATGAGCATGGCTTGCGTAAACCGGTCTTGCATTGTGGAAAGATAAATTCTTTCCTTCATTACTTGAACTTTCCGCAAAAATCGATTTTTCACAACAAGTTAAAGAAACAGTCACCAAGGTCAAGCTGTTGCCAAAGGGGCAGGGGATAGTTTCGCACTTTGGTCCCGGTCGATTTTCTAAGTATTTGGGGTAGCCGTGATTAAAATGCATTAAAATCATTGTTTGAATTAAAGATGACATATTCTTTTAAAATATTGTATAGTATATGAAATGTGAAATCTGATCACAGTGGCTCAAATGCATTGATGCTAGCTTTGTATGTTCTGAGTTGAACAGTAGCCGGATGAAAACGCATTCGGCCGGGCTGAATTTGAGAATAATTTGGGGGTGAGGTATTTCAATGTCAAATGCTGAAAAATCGAGACGGATGGGAGACACTTTCCAGCTGCTTGGGAGATTAGGGACACATAAAATATTAGCATGAAAGGGGTTTTATTTGCAAAATCATTGCAGGAAATATTTTGCAGGTTCTCAAATATGTAGAATTCCGGCCAAATTTGCATTGGAAAATCAGGACTTGGGGTGACTTTAAATGCCTGTGTAGTTCAAATGACTGGTTCTGTGGAACAGTTGGTTGTGGTTTGTAAAAAGCTAGACCCCTGCAACACAGAAAGTACAACAACACAATTTTAGCTGTGCAAAGTTTTTATTTTCGGTCAAAGTAAGCTTGCACGGGGTCCCAAACTCTGGCGGAAGCCTCGGAAACTGTCCCCTGCGCCCTTAAGGCAAAACTGAATATTTTTATTCTGCGAAAGTAGACTTTGAAAACATGGAAATTTAACATCTGGAGTTGGTTTGAATAAGAATCAGTGAGTTTTCCTTGTTTTGAAAGGGATATAGTGCACTTGGTGACTTGTGAAAGGGATATAGTGCACTTGTGCCCAGGAGGGTAATTTTCTTGTTATTTTCCTTTACTAATGTATATAAGTCAAACTAGCGCTATTGACCGTGGTTGGCTTGCAATACATGTTTAGAGTTGTTTGTTGAGTCGGGAATAGATGAAATTCAGAAAAGAAGAGCTTTTTATGCAATTTTAGGGTAAGACAAAAAATCTTAAAGGGGCAGGGGATAGTTTCGCACTTTGGTCCCGGTCGATTTTCTAAGTATTTGGGGTAGCCGTGATTAAAATGCATTAAAATCATTGTTTGAATTAAAGATGACATATTCTTTTAAAATATTGTATAGTATATGAAATGTGAAATCTGATCACAGTGGCTCAAATGCATTGATGCTAGCTTTGTATGTTCTGAGTTGAACAGTAGCCGGATGAAAACGCATTCGGCCGGGCTGAATTTGAGAATAATTTGGGGGTGAGGTATTTCAATGTCAAATGCTGAAAAATCGAGACGGATGGGAGACACTTTCCAGCTGCTTGGGAGATTAGGGACACATAAAATATTAGCATGAAAGGGGTTTTATTTGCAAAATCATTGCAGGAAATATTTTGCAGGTTCTCAAATATGTAGAATTCCGGCCAAATTTGCATTGGAAAATCAGGACTTGGGGTGACTTTAAATGCCTGTGTAGTTCAAATGACTGGTTCTGTGGAACAGTTGGTTGTGGTTTGTAAAAAGCTAGACCCCTGCAACACAGAAAGTACAACAACACAATTTTAGCTGTGCAAAGTTTTTATTTTCGGTCAAAGTAAGCTTGCACGGGGTCCCAAACTCTGGCGGAAGCCTCGGAAACTGTCCCCTGCGCCCTTAAGGCAAAACTGAATATTTTTATTCTGCGAAAGTAGACTTTGAAAACATGGAAATTTAACATCTGGAGTTGGTTTGAATAAGAATCAGTGAGTTTTCCTTGTTTTGAAAGGGATATAGTGCACTTGGTGACTTGTGAAAGGGATATAGTGCACTTGTGCCCAGGAGGGTAATTTTCTTGTTATTTTCCTTTACTAATGTATATAAGTCAAACTAGCGCTATTGACCGTGGTTGGCTTGCAATACATGTTTAGAGTTGTTTGTTGAGTCGGGAATAGATGAAATTCAGAAAAGAAGAGCTTTTTATGCAATTTTAGGGTAAGACAAAAAATCTTAAGGCAAAACTGAATATTTTTATTCTGCGAAAGTAGACTTTGAAAACATGGAAATTTAACATCTGGAGTTGGTTTGAATAAGAATCAGTGAGTTTTCCTTGTTTTGAAAGGGATATAGTGCACTTGGTGACTTGTGAAAGGGATATAGTGCACTTGTGCCCAGGAGGGTAATTTTCTTGTTATTTTCCTTTACTAATGTATATAAGTCAAACTAGCGCTATTGACCGTGGTTGGCTTGCAATACATGTTTAGAGTTGTTTGTTGAGTCGGGAATAGATGAAATTCAGAAAAGAAGAGCTTTTTATGCAATTTTAGGGTAAGACAAAAAATCTTAAGGCAAAACTGAATATTTTTATTCTGCGAAAGTAGACTTTGAAAACATGGAAATTTAACATCTGGAGTTGGTTTGAATAAGAATCAGTGAGTTTTCCTTGTTTTGAAAGGGATATAGTGCACTTGGTGACTTGTGAAAGGGATATAGTGCACTTGTGCCCAGGAGGGTAATTTTCTTGTTATTTTCCTTTACTAATGTATATAAGTCAAACTAGCGCTATTGACCGTGGTTGGCTTGCAATACATGTTTAGAGTTGTTTGTTGAGTCGGGAATAGATGAAATTCAGAAAAGAAGAGCTTTTTATGCAATTTTAGGGTAAGACAAAAAATCTTAAGGCAAAACTGAATATTTTTATTCTGCGAAAGTAGACTTTGAAAACATGGAAATTTAACATCTGGAGTTGGTTTGAATAAGAATCAGTGAGTTTTCCTTGTTTTGAAAGGGATATAGTGCACTTGGTGACTTGTGAAAGGGATATAGTGCACTTGTGCCCAGGAGGGTAATTTTCTTGTTATTTTCCTTTACTAATGTATATAAGTCAAACTAGCGCTATTGACCGTGGTTGGCTTGCAATACATGTTTAGAGTTGTTTGTTGAGTCGGGAATAGATGAAATTCAGAAAAGAAGAGCTTTTTATGCAATTTTAGGGTAAGACAAAAAATCTTAAAGGGGCAGGGGATAGTTTCGCACTTTGGTCCCGGTCGATTTTCTAAGTATTTGGGGTAGCCGTGATTAAAATGCATTAAAATCATTGTTTGAATTAAAGATGACATATTCTTTTAAAATATTGTATAGTATATGAAATGTGAAATCTGATCACAGTGGCTCAAATGCATTGATGCTAGCTTTGTATGTTCTGAGTTGAACAGTAGCCGGATGAAAACGCATTCGGCCGGGCTGAATTTGAGAATAATTTGGGGGTGAGGTATTTCAATGTCAAATGCTGAAAAATCGAGACGGATGGGAGACACTTTCCAGCTGCTTGGGAGATTAGGGACACATAAAATATTAGCATGAAAGGGGTTTTATTTGCAAAATCATTGCAGGAAATATTTTGCAGGTTCTCAAATATGTAGAATTCCGGCCAAATTTGCATTGGAAAATCAGGACTTGGGGTGACTTTAAATGCCTGTGTAGTTCAAATGACTGGTTCTGTGGAACAGTTGGTTGTGGTTTGTAAAAAGCTAGACCCCTGCAACACAGAAAGTACAACAACACAATTTTAGCTGTGCAAAGTTTTTATTTTCGGTCAAAGTAAGCTTGCACGGGGTCCCAAACTCTGGCGGAAGCCTCGGAAACTGTCCCCTGCGCCCTTAAGGCAAAACTGAATATTTTTATTCTGCGAAAGTAGACTTTGAAAACATGGAAATTTAACATCTGGAGTTGGTTTGAATAAGAATCAGTGAGTTTTCCTTGTTTTGAAAGGGATATAGTGCACTTGGTGACTTGTGAAAGGGATATAGTGCACTTGTGCCCAGGAGGGTAATTTTCTTGTTATTTTCCTTTACTAATGTATATAAGTCAAACTAGCGCTATTGACCGTGGTTGGCTTGCAATACATGTTTAGAGTTGTTTGTTGAGTCGGGAATAGATGAAATTCAGAAAAGAAGAGCTTTTTATGCAATTTTAGGGTAAGACAAAAAATCTTAAGGCAAAACTGAATATTTTTATTCTGCGAAAGTAGACTTTGAAAACATGGAAATTTAACATCTGGAGTTGGTTTGAATAAGAATCAGTGAGTTTTCCTTGTTTTGAAAGGGATATAGTGCACTTGGTGACTTGTGAAAGGGATATAGTGCACTTGTGCCCAGGAGGGTAATTTTCTTGTTATTTTCCTTTACTAATGTATATAAGTCAAACTAGCGCTATTGACCGTGGTTGGCTTGCAATACATGTTTAGAGTTGTTTGTTGAGTCGGGAATAGATGAAATTCAGAAAAGAAGAGCTTTTTATGCAATTTTAGGGTAAGACAAAAAATCTTAAGGCAAAACTGAATATTTTTATTCTGCGAAAGTAGACTTTGAAAACATGGAAATTTAACATCTGGAGTTGGTTTGAATAAGAATCAGTGAGTTTTCCTTGTTTTGAAAGGGATATAGTGCACTTGGTGACTTGTGAAAGGGATATAGTGCACTTGTGCCCAGGAGGGTAATTTTCTTGTTATTTTCCTTTACTAATGTATATAAGTCAAACTAGCGCTATTGACCGTGGTTGGCTTGCAATACATGTTTAGAGTTGTTTGTTGAGTCGGGAATAGATGAAATTCAGAAAAGAAGAGCTTTTTATGCAATTTTAGGGTAAGACAAAAAATCTTAAGGCAAAACTGAATATTTTTATTCTGCGAAAGTAGACTTTGAAAACATGGAAATTTAACATCTGGAGTTGGTTTGAATAAGAATCAGTGAGTTTTCCTTGTTTTGAAAGGGATATAGTGCACTTGGTGACTTGTGAAAGGGATATAGTGCACTTGTGCCCAGGAGGGTAATTTTCTTGTTATTTTCCTTTACTAATGTATATAAGTCAAACTAGCGCTATTGACCGTGGTTGGCTTGCAATACATGTTTAGAGTTGTTTGTTGAGTCGGGAATAGATGAAATTCAGAAAAGAAGAGCTTTTTATGCAATTTTAGGGTAAGACAAAAAATCTTAAAGGGGCAGGGGATAGTTTCGCACTTTGGTCCCGGTCGATTTTCTAAGTATTTGGGGTAGCCGTGATTAAAATGCATTAAAATCATTGTTTGAATTAAAGATGACATATTCTTTTAAAATATTGTATAGTATATGAAATGTGAAATCTGATCACAGTGGCTCAAATGCATTGATGCTAGCTTTGTATGTTCTGAGTTGAACAGTAGCCGGATGAAAACGCATTCGGCCGGGCTGAATTTGAGAATAATTTGGGGGTGAGGTATTTCAATGTCAAATGCTGAAAAATCGAGACGGATGGGAGACACTTTCCAGCTGCTTGGGAGATTAGGGACACATAAAATATTAGCATGAAAGGGGTTTTATTTGCAAAATCATTGCAGGAAATATTTTGCAGGTTCTCAAATATGTAGAATTCCGGCCAAATTTGCATTGGAAAATCAGGACTTGGGGTGACTTTAAATGCCTGTGTAGTTCAAATGACTGGTTCTGTGGAACAGTTGGTTGTGGTTTGTAAAAAGCTAGACCCCTGCAACACAGAAAGTACAACAACACAATTTTAGCTGTGCAAAGTTTTTATTTTCGGTCAAAGTAAGCTTGCACGGGGTCCCAAACTCTGGCGGAAGCCTCGGAAACTGTCCCCTGCGCCCTTAAGGCAAAACTGAATATTTTTATTCTGCGAAAGTAGACTTTGAAAACATGGAAATTTAACATCTGGAGTTGGTTTGAATAAGAATCAGTGAGTTTTCCTTGTTTTGAAAGGGATATAGTGCACTTGGTGACTTGTGAAAGGGATATAGTGCACTTGTGCCCAGGAGGGTAATTTTCTTGTTATTTTCCTTTACTAATGTATATAAGTCAAACTAGCGCTATTGACCGTGGTTGGCTTGCAATACATGTTTAGAGTTGTTTGTTGAGTCGGGAATAGATGAAATTCAGAAAAGAAGAGCTTTTTATGCAATTTTAGGGTAAGACAAAAAATCTTAAGGCAAAACTGAATATTTTTATTCTGCGAAAGTAGACTTTGAAAACATGGAAATTTAACATCTGGAGTTGGTTTGAATAAGAATCAGTGAGTTTTCCTTGTTTTGAAAGGGATATAGTGCACTTGGTGACTTGTGAAAGGGATATAGTGCACTTGTGCCCAGGAGGGTAATTTTCTTGTTATTTTCCTTTACTAATGTATATAAGTCAAACTAGCGCTATTGACCGTGGTTGGCTTGCAATACATGTTTAGAGTTGTTTGTTGAGTCGGGAATAGATGAAATTCAGAAAAGAAGAGCTTTTTATGCAATTTTAGGGTAAGACAAAAAATCTTAAGGCAAAACTGAATATTTTTATTCTGCGAAAGTAGACTTTGAAAACATGGAAATTTAACATCTGGAGTTGGTTTGAATAAGAATCAGTGAGTTTTCCTTGTTTTGAAAGGGATATAGTGCACTTGGTGACTTGTGAAAGGGATATAGTGCACTTGTGCCCAGGAGGGTAATTTTCTTGTTATTTTCCTTTACTAATGTATATAAGTCAAACTAGCGCTATTGACCGTGGTTGGCTTGCAATACATGTTTAGAGTTGTTTGTTGAGTCGGGAATAGATGAAATTCAGAAAAGAAGAGCTTTTTATGCAATTTTAGGGTAAGACAAAAAATCTTAAGGCAAAACTGAATATTTTTATTCTGCGAAAGTAGACTTTGAAAACATGGAAATTTAACATCTGGAGTTGGTTTGAATAAGAATCAATGAGTTTTCCTTGTTTTGAAAGGGATATAGTGCACTTGGTGACTTGTGAAAGGGATATAGTGCACTTGTGCCCAGGAGGGTAATTTTCTTGTTATTTTCCTTTACTAATGTATATAAGTCAAACTAGCGCTATTGACCGTGGTTGGCTTGCAATACATGTTTAGAGTTGTTTGTTGAGTCGGGAATAGATGAAATTCAGAAAAGAAGAGCTTTTTATGCAATTTTAGGGTAAGACAAAAAATCTTAAGGCAAAACTGAATATTTTTATTCTGCGAAAGTAGACTTTGAAAACATGGAAATTTAACATCTGGAGTTGGTTTGAATAAGAATCAATGAGTTTTCCTTGTTTTGAAAGGGATATAGTGCACTTGGTGACTTGTGAAAGGGATATAGTGCACTTGTGCCTAGGAGGGTAATTTTCTTGTTATTTTCCTTTACTAATGTATATAAGTCAAACTAGCGCTATTGACCGTGGTTGGCTTGCAATACATGTTTAGAGTTGTTTGTTGAGTCGGGAATAGATGAAATTCAGAAAAGAAGAGCTTTTTATGCAATTTTAGGGTAAGACAAAAAATCTTAAAGGGGCAGGGGATAGTTTCGCACTTTGGTCCCGGTCGATTTTCTAAGTATTTGGGGTAGCCGTGATTGAAATGCATTAAAATCATTGTTTGAATTAAAGATGACATATTCTTTTAAAATATTGTATAGTATATGAAATGTGAAATCTGATCACAGTGGCTCAAATGCATTGATGCTAGCTTTGTATGTTCTGAGTTGAACAGTAGCCGGATGAAAACGCATTCGGCCGGGCTGAATTTGAGAAAAATTTGGGGGTGAGGTATTTCAATGTCAAATGCTGAAAAATCGAGACGGATGGGAGACACTTTCCAGCTGCTTGGGAGATTAGGGACACATAAAATATTAGCATGAAAGGGGTTTTATTTGCAAAATCATTGCAGGAAATATTTTGCAGGTTCTCAAATATGTAGAATTCCGGCCAAATTTGCATTGGAAAATCAGGACTTGGGGTGACTTTAAATGCCTGTGTAGTTCAAATGACTGGTTCTGTGGAACAGTTGGTTGTGGTTTGTAAAAAGCTAGACCCCTGCAACACAGAAAGTACAACAACACAATTTTAGCTGTGCAAAGTTTTTATTTTCGGTCAAAGTAAGCTTGCACGGGGTCCCAAACTCTGGCGGAAGCCTCGGAAACTGTCCCCTGCGCCCTTAAGGCAAAACTGAATATTTTTATTCTGCGAAAGTAGACTTTGAAAACATGGAAATTTAACATCTGGAGTTGGTTTGAATAAGAATCAATGAGTTTTCCTTGTTTTGAAAGGGATATAGTGCACTTGGTGACTTGTGAAAGGGATATAGTGCACTTGTGCCCAGGAGGGTAATTTTCTTGTTATTTTCCTTTACTAATGTATATAAGTCAAACTAGCGCTATTGACCGTGGTTGGCTTGCAATACATGTTTAGAGTTGTTTGTTGAGTCGGGAATAGATGAAATTCAGAAAAGAAGAGCTTTTTATGCAATTTTAGGGTAAGACAAAAAATCTTAAGGCAAAACTGAATATTTTTATTCTGCGAAAGTAGACTTTGAAAACATGGAAATTTAACATCTGGAGTTGGTTTGAATAAGAATCAATGAGTTTTCCTTGTTTTGAAAGGGATATAGTGCACTTGGTGACTTGTGAAAGGGATATAGTGCACTTGTGCCTAGGAGGGTAATTTTCTTGTTATTTTCCTTTACTAATGTATATAAGTCAAACTAGCGCTATTGACCGTGGTTGGCTTGCAATACATGTTTAGAGTTGTTTGTTGAGTCGGGAATAGATGAAATTCAGAAAAGAAGAGCTTTTTATGCAATTTTAGGGTAAGACAAAAAATCTTAAAGGGGCAGGGGATAGTTTCGCACTTTGGTCCCGGTCGATTTTCTAAGTATTTGGGGTAGCCGTGATTGAAATGCATTAAAATCATTGTTTGAATTAAAGATGACATATTCTTTTAAAATATTGTATAGTATATGAAATGTGAAATCTGATCACAGTGGCTCAAATGCATTGATGCTAGCTTTGTATGTTCTGAGTTGAACAGTAGCCGGATGAAAACGCATTCGGCCGGGCTGAATTTGAGAAAAATTTGGGGGTGAGGTATTTCAATGTCAAATGCTGAAAAATCGAGACGGATGGGAGACACTTTCCAGCTGCTTGGGAGATTAGGGACACATAAAATATTAGCATGAAAGGGGTTTTATTTGCAAAATCATTGCAGGAAATATTTTGCAGGTTCTCAAATATGTAGAATTCCGGCCAAATTTGCATTGGAAAATCAGGACTTGGGGTGACTTTAAATGCCTGTGTAGTTCAAATGACTGGTTCTGTGGAACAGTTGGTTGTGGTTTGTAAAAAGCTAGACCCCTGCAACACAGAAAGTACAACAACACAATTTTAGCTGTGCAAAGTTTTTATTTTCGGTCAAAGTAAGCTTGCACGGGGTCCCAAACTCTGGCGGAAGCCTCGGAAACTGTCCCCTGCGCCCTTAAGGCAAAACTGAATATTTTTATTCTGCGAAAGTAGACTTTGAAAACATGGAAATTTAACATCTGGAGTTGGTTTGAATAAGAATCAATGAGTTTTCCTTGTTTTGAAAGGGATATAGTGCACTTGGTGACTTGTGAAAGGGATATAGTGCACTTGTGCCCAGGAGGGTAATTTTCTTGTTATTTTCCTTTACTAATGTATATAAGTCAAACTAGCGCTATTGACCGTGGTTGGCTTGCAATACATGTTTAGAGTTGTTTGTTGAGTCGGGAATAGATGAAATTCAGAAAAGAAGAGCTTTTTATGCAATTTTAGGGTAAGACAAAAAATCTTAAGGCAAAACTGAATATTTTTATTCTGCGAAAGTAGACTTTGAAAACATGGAAATTTAACATCTGGAGTTGGTTTGAATAAGAATCAATGAGTTTTCCTTGTTTTGAAAGGGATATAGTGCACTTGGTGACTTGTGAAAGGGATATAGTGCACTTGTGCCCAGGAGGGTAATTTTCTTGTTATTTTCCTTTACTAATGTATATAAGTCAAACTAGCGCTATTGACCGTGGTTGGCTTGCAATACATGTTTAGAGTTGTTTGTTGAGTCGGGAATAGATGAAATTCAGAAAAGAAGAGCTTTTTATGCAATTTTAGGGTAAGACAAAAAATCTTAAAGGGGCAGGGGATAGTTTCGCACTTTGGTCCCGGTCGATTTTCTAAGTATTTGGGGTAGCCGTGATTAAAATGCATTAAAATCATTGTTTGAATTAAAGATGACATATTCTTTTAAAATATTGTATAGTATATGAAATGTGAAATCTGATCACAGTGGCTCAAATGCATTGATGCTAGCTTTGTATGTTCTGAGTTGAACAGTAGCCGGATGAAAACGCATTCGGCCGGGCTGAATTTGAGAATAATTTGGGGGTGAGGTATTTCAATGTCAAATGCTGAAAAATCGAGACGGATGGGAGACACTTTCCAGCTGCTTGGGAGATTAGGGACACATAAAATATTAGCATGAAAGGGGTTTTATTTGCAAAATCATTGCAGGAAATATTTTGCAGGTTCTCAAATATGTAGAATTCCGGCCAAATTTGCATTGGAAAATCAGGACTTGGGGTGACTTTAAATGCCTGTGTAGTTCAAATGACTGGTTCTGTGGAACAGTTGGTTGTGGTTTGTAAAAAGCTAGACCCCTGCAACACAGAAAGTACAACAACACAATTTTAGCTGTGCAAAGTTTTTATTTTCGGTCAAAGTAAGCTTGCACGGGGTCCCAAACTCTGGCGGAAGCCTCGGAAACTGTCCCCTGCGCCCTTAAGGCAAAACTGAATATTTTTATTCTGCGAAAGTAGACTTTGAAAACATGGAAATTTAACATCTGGAGTTGGTTTGAATAAGAATCAATGAGTTTTCCTTGTTTTGAAAGGGATATAGTGCACTTGGTGACTTGTGAAAGGGATATAGTGCACTTGTGCCCAGGAGGGTAATTTTCTTGTTATTTTCCTTTACTAATGTATATAAGTCAAACTAGCGCTATTGACCGTGGTTGGCTTGCAATACATGTTTAGAGTTGTTTGTTGAGTCGGGAATAGATGAAATTCAGAAAAGAAGAGCTTTTTATGCAATTTTAGGGTAAGACAAAAAATCTTAAGGCAAAACTGAATATTTTTATTCTGCGAAAGTAGACTTTGAAAACATGGAAATTTAACATCTGGAGTTGGTTTGAATAAGAATCAATGAGTTTTCCTTGTTTTGAAAGGGATATAGTGCACTTGGTGACTTGTGAAAGGGATATAGTGCACTTGTGCCCAGGAGGGTAATTTTCTTGTTATTTTCCTTTACTAATGTATATAAGTCAAACTAGCGCTATTGACCGTGGTTGGCTTGCAATACATGTTTAGAGTTGTTTGTTGAGTCGGGAATAGATGAAATTCAGAAAAGAAGAGCTTTTTATGCAATTTTAGGGTAAGACAAAAAATCTTAAAGGGGCAGGGGATAGTTTCGCACTTTGGTCCCGGTCGATTTTCTAAGTATTTGGGGTAGCCGTGATTAAAATGCATTAAAATCATTGTTTGAATTAAAGATGACATATTCTTTTAAAATATTGTATAGTATATGAAATGTGAAATCTGATCACAGTGGCTCAAATGCATTGATGCTAGCTTTGTATGTTCTGAGTTGAACAGTAGCCGGATGAAAACGCATTCGGCCGGGCTGAATTTGAGAATAATTTGGGGGTGAGGTATTTCAATGTCAAATGCTGAAAAATCGAGACGGATGGGAGACACTTTCCAGCTGCTTGGGAGATTAGGGACACATAAAATATTAGCATGAAAGGGGTTTTATTTGCAAAATCATTGCAGGAAATATTTTGCAGGTTCTCAAATATGTAGAATTCCGGCCAAATTTGCATTGGAAAATCAGGACTTGGGGTGACTTTAAATGCCTGTGTAGTTCAAATGACTGGTTCTGTGGAACAGTTGGTTGTGGTTTGTAAAAAGCTAGACCCCTGCAACACAGAAAGTACAACAACACAATTTTAGCTGTGCAAAGTTTTTATTTTCGGTCAAAGTAAGCTTGCACGGGGTCCCAAACTCTGGCGGAAGCCTCGGAAACTGTCCCCTGCGCCCTTAAGGCAAAACTGAATATTTTTATTCTGCGAAAGTAGACTTTGAAAACATGGAAATTTAACATCTGGAGTTGGTTTGAATAAGAATCAATGAGTTTTCCTTGTTTTGAAAGGGATATAGTGCACTTGGTGACTTGTGAAAGGGATATAGTGCACTTGTGCCCAGGAGGGTAATTTTCTTGTTATTTTCCTTTACTAATGTATATAAGTCAAACTAGCGCTATTGACCGTGGTTGGCTTGCAATACATGTTTAGAGTTGTTTGTTGAGTCGGGAATAGATGAAATTCAGAAAAGAAGAGCTTTTTATGCAATTTTAGGGTAAGACAAAAAATCTTAAAGGGGCAGGGGATAGTTTCGCACTTTGGTCCCGGTCGATTTTCTAAGTATTTGGGGTAGCCGTGATTAAAATGCATTAAAATCATTGTTTGAATTAAAGATGACATATTCTTTTAAAATATTGTATAGTATATGAAATGTGAAATCTGATCACAGTGGCTCAAATGCATTGATGCTAGCTTTGTATGTTCTGAGTTGAACAGTAGCCGGATGAAAACGCATTCGGCCGGGCTGAATTTGAGAATAATTTGGGGGTGAGGTATTTCAATGTCAAATGCTGAAAAATCGAGACGGATGGGAGACACTTTCCAGCTGCTTGGGAGATTAGGGACACATAAAATATTAGCATGAAAGGGGTTTTATTTGCAAAATCATTGCAGGAAATATTTTGCAGGTTCTCAAATATGTAGAATTCCGGCCAAATTTGCATTGGAAAATCAGGACTTGGGGTGACTTTAAATGCCTGTGTAGTTCAAATGACTGGTTCTGTGGAACAGTTGGTTGTGGTTTGTAAAAAGCTAGACCCCTGCAACACAGAAAGTACAACAACACAATTTTAGCTGTGCAAAGTTTTTATTTTCGGTCAAAGTAAGCTTGCACGGGGTCCCAAACTCTGGCGGAAGCCTCGGAAACTGTCCCCTGCGCCCCAAGGACGATGCAGAAAATTTTGACAACATTTTTTATTTCTCATGGAAATTTTACAAACATCATGGATTTTATACCGTTCTCTTGACTAGAAGAATTAATTAAGCGGATAGGTACTCTGTTAGTTGGATTGGAAATATGGAACAGACCAGCAGAAGATTGGAACAGACCAGCAGAAGAGTTCAGATAAATCAGACCAACAGAACAGAAGAGTTCAGAGATCTGCAGATAGGCTAGTTGGTAATGAATTTAATGCGAAGTTAGGTTGTTGATTCATCAACAACATCTCTGAGTATTTGTCAATTATCACTGGTGAAATTCATCATTGATCTTGAACTCAATTTGCAAGCATACTGTATCAATGGTAAAAGGCCCACTATTGCTGTAAAAGAACAGGTAAGACATTTTAATTTGTAAAAATATGTGATATAACTAGAAAAAGTATGCAGCCCCATGTCAGGTCCTGAACAACTTTAACTATCTCCTTTTCTGCAATAATGCAGTTACAGCATACACCCCTTAAGTCAGATGTTGGAGCCTGACTATAAACTTGTTTTAAAATGGTCCATTGGTGAGCCACCTGTTTGTTTTAATATAACTACAAATGTCAGGAGGGCAGACCATAGATTACAGGACAGAAAAATGATGCTAATGGAAAGTGTCGCACAAGCCTGAGAGACTGTTCAATATATGAAGAGATACTGTATATGTAAACACTGTTTGTTTTCAGTTACCAAAGAAAGATCTAATTTAAGTTTTGTTCATACCTTTTTGCAGAGGGTAGTCAAGTTAATATAAGGCCCAAGGCATAGTTGTCTAAGATTGGACTAATTCTATCATAAAGAAAATCACAATAAACATCATGCATTCTCTTTATTTACTTCTTACCAATCCTTATAATGTTATGGTCAGGATATAAAAAGTAACATTATTGCCAGTACAATCAAGACATGGATTTTAAGTTCTTGTTATTTACTGTACATCTTGTTAGTTGTAATATTAAATGTAAATAATAATTTGAATATTAGTTACAGTATAGGAATTTGGAATGTATTAGTATATTTTGTACATGTATTTTACCAAAAGAAGAAACACAATCTTAAAACAACTACAAATCATTGAAATGTGATTTTTTTATTTCAGACGTTTCATTCAGTCTCAGAATAATTAATACAGAGAATTATCTTATCATGTTTTATCAATTTTAGTTTTATATAAAAGCAGTATTATTATCAGGTTATGTACAAAAGATATTTTCAGTTAGGTATAAAGCCACTTACTGGCTATAAAACCACCAGATATCTGTATGTACATGTAACTGTGTTAGAAATGTAAATAATCTTTTATAACAAATTACATTCTGTTTTTTTTTACCAATTTATTTAAAATTATTACAAGTGCTCTATAAGAAATTTGTTAATGAAACATTTTATTCATGTTTATCTGTACCTGCATTGTTAACAGAGATATATTTTATTAATCTCTCCTTACTACCCACTTGACAGTTTTTTTATATGATTGTTTAAATGGGTATCTATGACTTGAGAAAAGACTGATATTTCTAAAATAAAATTAATGTCAAAGAACAAATAGCTTGACATGTGTGTATAATTTGAAATTGCTGTACATGAACTTTCTTGGAGCAATGACTCATTGGAGTAAAATTTCTTAAATATCCAAATTTCAGATGCTGTATTTATTTGCCCTCTAGGTAAAGTTCATTTGGAGTCAAATAAAACACTTGTTAACTTCCCATAATGGAAAGGTGATTAAACATTACAAACAAAAATCATGCAGTAAAGGAACTATTAGGTTTCAATAGATAAAAGGTGCCAAACTGAAGAATGTTGAGTTGAAAATCACTGGTTTCTTACAAATAACCCCAGACCTCTAATTTGACATATTTTTAAGTTTGGAGAAGTGGGTGGGATAATTTAAATACTCCTTGTTATTCAATACTTATGCCTTACTTGCTCATAACAATCTCCCTTCCAGATAACTACTCATACCACTTATAAAGATGTTAAGCAATCCATAATGTTGTTTATTTGGAACAATGAAAATGGAAACATGTCATCAAGGTAAATTTATTTAAATGTAGCTTCAAACATGATGATGCTACATATAAAATGCAAATCTGGTAAAAAAGCTCCATTTTCAAAGCAAATAATATCATTTGTTGGCATACATATATCCTTACCTACAATGAAAACAAAATGTTATTTTAAAGTTCTGTGTTTTTATCATGTTTGTAGCATTTGATAATGAACATCCAAAGTCAGTCATTATCTCTTCTTATTTTTCTGGAGTGGGTGGGGTAAATAAACATGCACATTTTTGTCTTAAATGAGAATCAATCAGTCGATGTTAACTTTACATACATTGGTAATCTAACAATAAACATGTTAAATGGATATTTAAACTGATAGACTTTAGAACAAAGAAAACGCAGATATATCAAGCACGCAGGTACGTAATGATTAAGCTGCTTAAAACATAAATATGATCGGTTTAATTTACTAGTGCCCATCACATGAAAACACGTTCGGTGAAATATTTTTTCCATTTTCAGTATATGTAAGACCTTCAGATTATGTACTGCAAGATTTTAAAAAATCATTGGTTGCTTTTTAAAAAAATTAAACATTTAAAACTAGGGTAAAGTTTTTGTTTTATAAAGTGGGTGGGGTAAATTTACATGTTGATTATTTCCTAATTGGGAGGATATATTTTATCTTTTGTAAATCAAATCATTAATTTAAATAACATTGTGTATAATCAACCTCAAATCTATTATTTCTTGAGAGACAGAAAGACGGGATTAAACAATACATGCCAATTTCTGTTAAATTGAAATCTTAAAAAAGACGAAACATGATACATGTACGAATGCCTTTAACGTGAAAACGAGGTCCGGGACCTATCGTTTTCTTTACATTTTTTGGATGAGCATTGACTGAAGATAAAATTTGGAAATTTTGAAAAAAATCTGTCGGTTAGTTTTTATTTGGCAAACAATTTAAAATTGTCAAAATTTCATTGTATTTTTAAAGTGGGTGGGGTATTATTAAATCCTTCGCATTTCTCAGTTACGAGGATTAATCGGTCTTCGTTTCCCTTACCTCAAAGATACATCCCATCCAGCTATATTCTAATCTAGCAGTTTAAAATATAATTGTTTGGAAAGTAGAAATAATCGAGAAACCCTCATGACTGTCAATTTTATGATGTTTTACAAACTTTATAAACTATGAAAATATACTACATTTACAAATCACTGTTGCGAAAAAACAAGGTCCGGGACCTATCTTTTTCTTTGCATTTTTGTAATACGAATTGAATAAGGATGAACTATGGCGAGTTTAAACAAAATCTGTCGGTTAGTTTTTTTCCAAGCGAGCCACCTTAACATGCCAAATTTCAAAATGTTCGGACAACTTTTATTTTTTCGGTCAAAGGTATCGACCCACCTTAACAATGCACGAGAAACGTCATATTGAAGTTGTTGTTTGCTAGTGTTCCAGAGCATCCAGATATGTGTATGCTGTCAAACTGTATGTTATTTTTCGTTATTTTTCTTTGGAGGATAATAACAAAAAAACTCTGTTATTTAACAAAAAAGTTCTGCACACAAGTGTTCTTTTGCGAAAATATTATAATATAGCAAATAACTGGTATACATACTTGCACGTATATCAAGACTAATTGTTAGCGGAGTTAAAGACAAAAACGAAATTAAAATAGGTTGGTAAATAAGCGAGTAATGTCATTTTGAGTATGATATGGGTCAACAGTCAAAAGTTGCAAAGCTTGCTATATCCTGGTAGAGGTGTGAAATCTATGAAATCAGTCAACATTTCACCAGTGTCTATTCAATGCAATTAAGAGCATGTACTCTGAAGCTAGTAACAGGAAGTAATCAGAATTTGATACCAAGCCATTTCCATAATAACGCTCAAACTAAAGTTTTTTTATAAATCAAAGTATCACATTGTCTCACTCATTGACCTAAAGGTATGTCAAAACAGTTTAGTGATGATTCGAACAGTTTCCATTCTGTATTAATGAATCAAAGCATCCAGTTTATTAAGTGTATAAAAACAACCAACAAATACAATCAACATCTATTTTTGTTTGAGAAAAACACAATCTGCATTGTTTGTTTTTCAAATAAGGCCTAAAAAATAGGTTTGTTTCTGGTTACATCCTTGAAAAAACAGTGGGTCGGTAGGTCGGCTTTCTTTTTTTCTTGATTTTTTTTAGGGGAAGGAACCAAAGTCCAGGTATATACAATCTTGTGTGTTAGTAAGTACATCAAAGATAAAAATTGTTAAATTTGTACAGTAGACTCCGGGAAATCGAATACACAAATTGTCAGCTAAAAATATTCTATTGCCCGGAGTGTTCGATTCGCCGGTAATCGTATTCATTATTATATCTGCATATAGATCTATTTGTTGACAAGGGAGGTCAGGTAGATCGTGTTCTGGACAATTCTCGTAATAAATATGCATCATTTATATGATTATTAATTGATTAACAGACCCTTCTGTCATGTACTGCTACAAAATCAAAGTTTCAAATTATATTATGACACCGCGAAATTTACAACGTGAATGTAAAATAAGTATTAAAACAAAGACCTATATATTACCTATATAGGTCTTTGATTAAAACACTAACCAATGCGAACATATTCCATAATAAATTACATCCCAATTTTATCTCAAGTATCATATTTCAGTATAATTGCATCATCAACCAATTTAACTCAGCTAAAAATGACAAATGTCACGTACACACTTCTTGTAGATCAAACGATTTCAAAGCAGAGCCGATAAAACAACTCAGTCTTGATATGAGCCGACAATTTCCTTTGAAGTTGCCTTTCATTGACGGTTGGTATCAATGTTTACCTCCAAACTGACTGTCAATCAAATTCAGTCTTCGTATGAAATTAACAGGGAAGGCGGATCAAAGAAATGTACATAAATTTATGAGTGTTTTTAAAACATGTTTGACAAAATTACTTTTTGTTTGTTTTTTAATCCGCACAGGATTGTGTGATAATTTAAAAGAGACAATGGAATTTGAACGTGGATTATTGTAAGTACATGTACCAATAACGTCTCGATAACGGATAAGCCTAGGTTGCTGTGTATTTGTAACAGATTTTTAACGCCTGGTTGAATAAGCTGTTTAAAAGAGGTGACAGGTTACAGTTTGTTTGACCGGAAATGTATCCATCTTTTTTAGAGGTATCTTTTAAGGTATTGAAGTGTAGAAAAGGGAAAACTCACTGCATTTTATACTTTAATTCCATTGAAACTAATAAACCAGTGTTTCAACTTAAAGTTGAATTGTTTTGCTTAACATGTAATATAAATAATTATTTTTTTAATTACAATTAGATGTGTAATGCCGTAATGTGGTTTAATATTGTTATTGCCATGGATATTGTTGATTTGTTCATGGCTATTTTTTGTAATAAAAAATATGTCGGAGATACTTACCTTAATACCTACCACTTTTTGCAACCACTGTGCCTCACTTTCAACTCGTATCTCCTCCACTCATTTTACGATACAGATATCAGTACATAATTGTTCACTCATAAAGCCATTATTAAACGATTCTGCATTTACGCCGTATCACGTATGCACTTCGAACAGAAATCTTAACCTATTTGCTTCCTAAATTCTTCAATGAAGTGGATCAAAAAGAATATTTTTACTGGCTCGCCGAAAGTTGACATCCATGATTGTTTACCTCGGCGAATTCAATCATGGAATTAGCAACCTTGACCCGAAAGCACACGCAACGGGGTTTACATATGTTTCGTGGACAAAAATCACGTGTTTAACAGTTAAAATGGCACCGGAGAAGAAAGTGAAAGTAAATTTTCCAAAAATGAAACGGTGCTGGCTGTTATTTTGCACCGGACATTGTGTCCGCAAATAACAGAATTTTTCGTCGGTCAAAATCCCGGTCGGCTTTTCATACAATTTTTTTGGGAGGGTTGAAAAAAAGTTACGGTCGGCGCTTTTTAGAGGCGGTCGGTCGGGTAACCAGAAACAAACCTAATTTTTTTAGGCCTAAATTTATTTCTCATGGTCAACAAGGAAGATTTTCTTAATTTGACCGTCATGGCAAATGTCGGACTACACCGGCCACCTAGACGTCTTTCTAAACAAGACAGAACACGTGAAGTTGGTCAAGCTAGTTGATCTACCCGGTTTTCGTCGGTCAAAATCCCGGTCGGCTTTTCATACAATTTTTTTGGGAGGGTTGAAAAAAAGTTACGGTCGGCGCTTTTTAGAGGCGGTCGGTCGGGTAACCAGAAACAAACCTAATTTTTTTAGGCCTAAATTTATTTCTCATGGTCAACAAGGAAGATTTTCTTAATTTGACCGTCATGGCAAATGTCGGACTACACCGGCCACCTAGACGTCTTTCTAAACAAGACAGAACACGTGAAGTTGGTCAAGCTAGTTGATCTACCCGGTTTTCTTGTTCATGAATGGAACCTAATTCCACAATTGAAATTTCGTTGGCTGTTGAATTCCATGATTCATCGTGGTGGATATACTCAATATAAGTCTAGCGATTTTTGCAACTTTTGTGTAGTAACCCCCGGTAGCTTTAACAATGAATTGCTTATAAAGTAGTGATCGGATTTTATTTCTGATTTTTTTTTACATTGTTAACTTTGAATTGCTGATTTATTTTGTATGTATTATTTTGTTGTGTTTGGTGAAATTAAAAAACTATTTTATAAAATGTCCAAGTGTGCAGAACATTTTTGTCGAGTATATATTACTTTAGTCTGAATAATTCGACTGCAAGCACAGACCCATTATCATACGGACGTTTTCGTTGTCTGTCCTTTACGTCTCAAGCAGTTACGATCAAAACTATGGTGGATATCGACCCAATTTAAATTCTTTTTTTTTCACTCCCACATGAAAATTTCAACACTGGTATGTCAAATATCGTTATAAAACATAAATAATGATAAAAGTAACAATAAAATGAACGAATAATCCACAAAATAACTTGTTAGACCTACCACAGCATATGCCGTTTACACGGTGAAAATTATCGATAAACGCGAGTCAGATAAACTTTATGCGGTGTAATCGACATGGGTGGAGGTTTAAAACAGTTTTGCATAAAAAACGAAAACGTTACTTATAAAGGATTACATATATTGATTCTACTTGAATGTGGCTTCTCAGGTATGTAATTTGTTTTTTAAATAAATATGTTTAAGATGCTTTATGAAGCCGGCAAAAGATTGAAAAGTTGCGATTCATTTTCCGATCGGCGGCATATAGAAATAGAAGGAAAATTTTCCGCATTGGTTTGAATAGTAACTGGGTTGTGCGCGAAGAGCGACCATCATATATATAGAAAAGCTCTTGTTGCGCACAAATAGTTGGGCTAATATTACTTGTATTTGGAATCGTCTAATTATTGATAAAAAAATCATTAATTTGCGAAATCTGTCGACACATTTTGTAATTAAAGATGCAGATGTTAATAAGGAGGCGGTGTTTAAATAAATCAATCTGCTTCATTTAATGCCTGTCTGTCCCCAAATTACAGATATTGACAGGTGACTAGCTGTGAGCGACAATTTAAGGAACTTGAAAGTTCCCGAACATGATAATAACAAAAATATTGCAGTCTCTGATTAAAGTCTTTATTATGCGAGCTTCAATGTTGTTACCAGTTACGTTCTTTGAAGGTCGTTGAGCACGATACATATGTACTATATTAATAGTTCTTCTAAAATTGCTTTTGTTTAAATATTTCGGCCAGTTAATAGATGGGTGGTTTGAATATCCCAGATTTGGATATCGTTCAATCACCCCAAGAATATACTTCTTGCTTAATTTTAAATTTTGCCTTTGGTGTTATCTGTGATTGCAGGATTTATATTCTCAGATTCCCTGTCAAAATTCTATTTTGTTTAGTTCCGCCCATTGTTATCTCGTTTAGGGCAATTCCATTCTTTTATCTGGAGACGATACGCCATCAATCTGATTAAAATCATATCCTGAAAACCGCTACGCTATCAGGATCTGACGACGAGTAGCTAAAACGTGCTTTTATCACAAACCTTTTTGAACCAATCAGATTGTCGCCTACAAAATCGCGAAAGTGAAAGTAAACATTCTATATTAAACCATAAAAAGTGTTGAGAGCCTGCGTAAGACATATTTTGCTGATTTTTTTGTGTTTATGTAGTATTGCAATTATTTCTAATGTAATAACATCTTCAGATCATTTTGCGAGCGCTGTATATCATGCTTCCTGTGTTGATAATTTCTAAAAATAGAAATCGGGAAAAACCGCTAAAGCTTATGTACGGTATCTACGGGCCGTCATCAGATCTAACATTTTGTTAGATCTGACTTTAGTGAGATTGATACGCCATATACAAACAACCGTTTGGGATGGCTCAAAATTGTACTGTTTATTGGTTTAAATATTGAGTTGCGCTCAACCCAGGGCTAGGCGACGTGGGGAGAAATATGCATTTCTATTACTGTCTATGAATAAGCTCACTCAAACCGAGCCTGCAGTGTTTGTTTTGTATTTGTCGCGTTGGTGGCTTTCAAAGTTCCCTTTTCATCACTTTCGATATCACAGTAGCGTCGTTTGTGCCGTGTGGCGGCTGTAAAAAGTCTCCCTGTACATATACTCAGTGATGTAACTTGTACATTACGTGACATCAATAGTTTGTAAAGGGATATTTCATATCGACCGAAACCGAACTATGTCATTCAAAGTGACCAGTTATGTTTTAATTAATAACTAAACAAAAAGTTATTAATTAAATGTATACAAACACACATGTTGTTATCCTAATTTCATAAATCCTATCAGTCCAACGTTGCATGTAAGTACTCTTAACCTAAACTTGAAAACAAATAAAAATAAAATTGTTGGAACAAATTTTATTTATAGATTTGATAGATAAGAATTCATCAATTACGAGTATTTTGCATAATTATATATCAATATTGCTTCTGTAAAGAATACAGGAACGAGTCCAGTAATTAGGATAAAATGGAAAGACTCCACCACACTACACCACACTACATTACATTACATTACATTATTTTACATAACTATAAACCCACACATGATGTTGATCTATTCAGAATTTTCTTTTATATTGCACAACTTTATTCCGTGTGTGAACAGCGTATGGTCTCGATAAATACTTTCATACCGCCTTTAGATTTCAAGACAAAATATGATGGGTAATTTACACTTGGCCAATACAAAGCCTAAATTTGTTTAACAATATCATGTATATGTCGTGTACGATTTTTGAAAATTAGCCTTGTTATCTATTGCCATTAATATTCTTTATTTTCTTTAAACTTTTTAAAATTGCATATGCATGCAAACATTGCGATTATTGACGGCGTTAATACAAAAACGAACAGGTCGTGAAATGAAGATATCTTAAACACGTAACAAGTCCGATATTACACATTTGAAGTAAATGTCGTACAATTTGTGGTAATATCTCTTAGTAGATCGACTCAACCAGTCTCATTGAAAAAAAAACTTTTTCAAGAAAAAATAATTGTTCATGCTTGCAATGAACAAAGAGCTTTTTTATTGGTTTTTATGATAATGAAACTTTATAGACTTGTCAAGACCTGATCAAGTCACTCTCATTTAACTGGATAAATTTATCTGAGATTTCGTACCTCTACTTATAAACAAGTAATAGATATTCCTGTGTGAACTAATTGTGAACCCCTTGTTTCTGTGTCTATACTGCTATGAAAGAAATTTGATCCTTTCTACTGAAAATGAGGATGACATTTTTACAGCCTTAAACAACACCACTGGATACCGTGAAGATTTTTTTAATATAGATTATACACATTTTCCAGCTTGTGTCAACGAAATATATCCTGCTGCACCACAACTTTACAACAAAAAGATACAGAAAGCAAGCAGACTTTCTTGATCTAAATCTTTCCGTTGATAATACGTTCGTATCTATTAAACATTATGATTATAGAGATGATTTAGATTTTAATATTGTAAATATTCTATTTGAGATGGTGATGTCCTAGTGGGAACTTCTTACGGGGTTTTTACCTTACTGCTTGTTCGCTTTTTTCTAGCGGGTTCTCATTTTTGTTAAATGTTTGTGGTGTCTTTTTTGAAACTGATCATTTTATTAACCGTGTTCTCTCCCCCTCTCTTCTTCTTGACTGTGTGGGGAGGCTCATTTTTGTCTGATTGTGGCTATTCCAGATATGCATATTTCACCTTTTTGTAACAATGATAGATTGCAATAATCTTAAACGTTTTTAAAAGGGTTATCAGTATCACAAATTAAGGAAAACATTTTACATGTTTTATCGCCGATACCCAGACATAATTCAAAATTTCAGGTGCAGTTTAACATCACTATGGCAATAAAGTATTTAACAGTCAGTTTGTAGGAGACCTTATTGAATATACGATAATAAATATATAATAAAAAAATGTTAATTTCTTCACTTTATTTGACAAAACCATCTGTAAATTCAAATAGAAAGGTTATTAATATGATATTCAACAACGGTCATCATGCCTGTTGATTAACTCATCTACAGTTTATTGTTATGCTTACCTCTTTGTGTGCAAAACGGTGGCAGGGTTTAAGCGTTTATCAAGTTTACAAAAGAACCTAGGAGCTCGAATTGTTTCTTTTAATTGTTTTGTGAGGGCAAGTGCGAGGTTGGTGCTACCTAGAACCTGGTTTAAACCCCTAGCGGCAAATTGTTTTGCCACTGACCGTTCAAAGGCGGTAACCCATCGGGTTCTAACTTTCGTTAATTGTTTGTGGTGTCCATTTAGAAACTGATTAATCAAATACCATGCTCTCTTTTCCTCTCTACATTTTGGCTGTGTGGGGAGGCTGTGTCTGCCAAATGTGGCCATTCCTGATATTTCACCTTTTTTGATCATGTAGGCGTGTTCTTGCTGATTTGACTCCAGAGCCTCCGGTCTACCCACCCGTTTGCCCGAAAATGCAATAAGCTTTTTATATGTGTGTGTTTTTTGCGTGCAGGGCCCAAGATCATAAAACTGAGTTTGGAAACCAGACTCAAATCTCAAGCATATGATTGGCTGAAATGGCGACCAGTCGCCATTTCAGCCAATCAGATGCTTGAGATTTGAGTCTAATCTCCAGCTTTAGTTTTATTATCTTGGGCCCAGCATTGTCAAGCCGATAGGTGGGTTGGATACATCACAAAGACAACTTCTACTTATTTGTTCATATGAGAACATGTTTGGGCAAGTGTGAGGTCGGTGAACCCTTGTACCTGGTTTAAACCTTCAGTGGCAAATTGTTTTGCCATTGACCGTACCAAGGCTGTAACCTCAAGCGTCCTAATTTTCGTTCGTTGTTTGTGGTTTCTTAATTTAAACTGATATTCTTATAAAAACTTGCTCTCTTTTCTCTTCTTTTTCTCTGCGTGGGAAGGCTGTGTTATCTGTGCGGCGGTTCCTCTATGGTTGTTTCACTTTTTACACACTAAATGTAGGATATAATAAAAATTTAAAGTCAAAGTTGTTTAAGCATTACTAACGCAATAAATTTCACTAACAAATCCGATCATTCACTGATTGGAACAAATTTTCACTGCAATTCGCTCTTGTTCCGTTATTTAGAAGCTTTACTTAGTTATGCAATTAACACAACTAAGATATTTCGTTACTTTTTGGATACCGTTTTTAACAGGATTTACCAAATCGACAAAATGGATAGTGGCTACTACCACCCAACCTGACCCACCCACTCATGAAGACATTTGTATTGGTCTTTACACTTGATAATCCTGAAAAATAAGATAAACAACTCTGTGTAATGCGGATGAAATCCCCTTCATTAGATTAATTAAAACTGTATTCCCAATGTTTTAAATCTCAAATTATTAATTATTATTGAAAGTCAAAGAATATCAGAAAAAGCTATAATTTACGTGAAGAACTTCTCAGTAAATCATATCTTGGAAATCCATGGACAGATTTGAACTGACATCTATCAAGTTGTTGATGTTTCCTACCAACAGTCTGAGTGTACTGCATTGTACTACAAGGATGAGTTCCTATGAAAATTGAGAAGTTGGAATGATTATGTTTGACAGCATATTAACATCAACATTTTTCACATGATTTTCCTGGACAAAATGACAGACATTATATTTCAAGTAAATATTTATTATAATTAAAGTGTGCTGTTCCTTTCAAAATCACAATTCCTTAAGTTTTACCAAAAACTGTAACATAGGTCTTGATAAGATAAATCCTACCTAAATGTATTAATTTGTTAATTATGACTTTAGTTGAGGCTGAATGAAGATGATCAAATCTTTGAAGATTTTTAATATACATTGTTATTACTGAAAAACGACGAGAATGTATTGTTATCAATTACTGAAACGACGAGAATGTATTGTTATTACTGAAATTCGACCGATAATATTATTAGTAATTAATGAGTATAGTATGGTATGGTATGGTATGGTATGGTATGGTATGGTATGGTATGGTATGGTATGGTATGGTATGAGTGGAGTGGAGTGGAGTGGAGTGGTGGAGTGGAGTGGAGTGGAGTGGTGTACAGTACAGTACAGTACAGTACAGTACAGTACAGTACAGTACAGTACAGAATAGCATAGCATAGCATAGCACAGCATAGCATAGCACCGCATAGAATAGAATAGTTTAGTATAGTATAGTATAGTATAGTATAGTATAGTATAGTATAGTATAGTATAGTATAGTATAGTATAGTATAGTATAGTATAGTATAGTATAGTATAGTATAGTATAGTATAGTATAGTATAGTATAGTATAGTATAGTATAGTATAGTATAGTATAGTATAGTATAGTATAGTATAGTATAGTATAGTATAGTATAGTATAGTATAGTATAGTATAGTATAGTATAGTATAGTATAGTATAGTATAGTATAGTATAGTATAGTATAGTATAGTATAGTATAGTATAGTATAGTATAGTATAGTATAGTATAGTATAGTATAGTATAGTATAGTATAGTATAGTATAGTATAGTATAGTATAGTATAGTATAGTATAGTATAGTATAGTATAGTATAGTATAGTATAGTATAGTATAGTATAGTATAGTATAGTATAGTATAGTATAGTATAGTATAGTATAGTATAGTATAGTATAGTATAGTATAGTATAGTATAGTATAGTATAGTATAGTATAGTATAGTATAGTATAGTATAGTATAGTATAGTATAGTATAGTATAGTATAGTATAGTATAGTATAGTATAGTATAGTATAGTATAGTATAGTATAGTATAGTATAGTATAGTATAGTATAGTATAGTATAGTATAGTATAGTATAGTATAGTATAGTATAGTATAGTATAGTATAGTATAGTATAGTATAGTATAGTATAGTATAGTATAGTATAGTATAGTATAGTATAGTATAGTATAGTATAGTATAGTATAGTATAGTATAGTATAGTATAGTATAGTATAGTATAGTATAGTATAGTATAGTATAGTATAGTATAGTATAGTATAGTATAGTATAGTATAGTATAGTATAGTATAGTATAGTATAGTATAGTATAGTATAGTATAGTATAGTATAGTATAGTATACAGTATGGTATGGTGGGGGGAGGTACACTCAGATAACCTTGATCCTGCACCCCCTCTACCCCCACAATGGTATGGTGTGGTATGATATGGTACGGTACGGTACGGTACGGTACGGTAAGGTACGGTACGGTACAGTACAGTACAGTCAGGGGGTTTTCATAACAGTCTGCGCCTCAGAAAAACGGAGGTGTTCCCAAAAGCAAACGGCCCTGTTCCTAATCATTTCTATTTGTCATTTTTCCCAATTGAATACATATTTTCTTTCCAAAATTTCGGCCAAAATCGCGAAATACACAGTTAACAGAAGAGTGACTTCCATTTATCTAAAAATTGCAAGTGTTCAGTGACCCTGATGTAAGAACGAATATTAAACGGACCTTCTTTCAACATTTTAGCTTTGAATTATACCAATAAATTTATAACTATTCCGCATAACTTTGTAGGAAGTACCCGAAACTGCAGAAGATGCATTATATTCCGACTTGTTAAGACACTTAATTCCTTTGGTAATGTATTTTAGCAACTATTATGGCTTTGCACAACAATAAGTACTACAGTAAAAACTTACGTTTATCTGGTCTATTTAAATAATACTCTAAAGTAACCATTAAATTTACTACAGTTTCACTTTTTATAAAGAATTTCAATTTCATATAATGAATTATACAAATGAGAAAATTATTTTCTTATAACAGTTGGCTAAATATGTTTAGTTAAAAGTTTTGCATTGTTTGTTTGAATAAAGATCAAAAAGCAAGTAAAAGTATATTGGTATTGTAAAAATAGACTGATTTAAGCTCATTTTATCGATGTGAAAATTCCCAAAATGGGCATTTTTTGTCGATAAAAAATTCCGAAAATGCCCAGACTCCTTTTCCAAAGAAAAACAGTATAGTATATCCTCCACCCACCCCACAACCACTCAAAACTTTCAACCAAAGTATGTTAAGTTCATCTGTATTATACCTTTTCTATAGCATAACATAAGAAAAACACTAAAATGTAAACTTTAACCAGAATTTCTAAGTCTTCACAGCCAGTTTTTTTATGGAGATTTAATTTATAAACTTAAGAAAATAAAAGGCAATGTTAATTTCTCCCGGTTATTCATAAAAACCATCTGTAAATTTAAAAAGAAAGGTTACCAACATGATATTTTACAGCGCTCTGCAGGCCTGGTGATTAACCCTTCTACAGTTGATCATTATGCTTACCTCTTTGATTGCACGACACTGGCAGGGGTTTAAGAGTTTATGAAGGTTTATGGGGAAATCTTTTCTTAAAAGAACCTAGAAGCTCGATTTGTTTCTTTTATCCCTGTCATCGTGTTCTTGCTGATTTTACTCCAGGAGAGCGCTCTGGTCTCGGTAAGATGATTGAGTACCCGCCCCTTTGGCTTTGCAGTGCTCTTAGCTTTTCATGTTTTATATGTTTGTTTGCTTTTGCATGCAACATTTTTGAGCCGATAAGTGGGTTGGAGTTTTTTCACCAAGACAACTTGTACTTGTTTTGTGATATGAGAACCTGTTGGGGCAAGCGTGAGGTTGGTGCACCCTAAAACCTGGTTTAAACCCCCAGTGGCAATTTGATTTGCCACTGACCGTTCCAAGGCGGTAACCCCTCGGGTTCTCAATTTTGTTTATTGTTAGTGAGACTTTTTTGAAACTGATCATTTTATTAACCATGCTCTCTCCCTCTCACCTCTTCTTGACTAAGTGAGGAGGCTGTTTTTTTCTGAATGTGGCGATTCCTGATATGCATATTTCACCTTTTTTAATTTAAAAATTTCAGGGGAAAAAGGCAATAATTAAATTTAAAAAACAAGGATGAGTTATTGGCCTTTGAACATCAACCTGATGTAGGATAAAATAAAGGTGCACAACGTTTCAAAGCTGTAGTTTTAATAGTAAGAAAGTTATGAGCTTTCACCAGCTTGCATGCAAACTTTAACCTTAATTTCTATTTTAAAAAATGGCGATAATTTGTACAAAATGGAAGTTAGAGTTATGGTTCTTGGCTAACACACTTGGGATATGATAAACAAGTGTTAAAAGTTTTAAGGCTGTAATGTAAGTAGTATGGAAGTTATATGTTTGCACACTAGCTTGCATGCAAACTTTAACCTTAGTAAAAAAAAAGGGCAATAATTTGATCAAAATCAAAGAAAGTTATTGTTCTTGGAATACATAGTCAGAGTCATGATGGTGAACAAATGTCTTAAGTTTCAAAGCTATAGTACAAGAAGTATGAAAAAAACTAGCTTGCACGCAAACTTTAACCTTTGAACAAAATCGAAGTTAGAGTTATACACACGCGGGATATGATAATGAACAAGTGTTGAAAGTTTCAAAGCTGTATTATAAGTAGTATGGGAGTTATGGGTTTGTACACTAGCTTGCACGCAAACTTTAACCTGAAATTCTAAGTCGAAAAGGGCCATAATTTGATCAAATTGAAAGTTAGAGTTATGTTCTTGGCATACACACTTAGGATATGATGATGAACAAGTGTGGGAAGTTTCAAAGCTGTAGTATAAGTAGTATTGAAAGAATTAGTTTGTACAGTAGCTTGCATGCAAACTTTAGAGTAATGGTTCTTGGCATACACACTCGGGACATGATGATGAACATGCGTGCCAAGTTTCAAAACTGTTGTATAAGTATTATTGAAGCTATGAGTTTGTACAGTAGCTTGCATGCAAACTTTAACCTGAAATGCTAAGTTGAAAAGGGGCCATAATTTGATCAAAATGAAAGTTAGAGTTATGGTTCTTGGCATACACACTCGGGACATGATGATGAACAAGTGTGCCAAGTTTCAAAACTGTAGCTTTAGTAGTTTTTAAGTTATAGGTAGGTTGCACGCAAACTTTAACCAAAGCGGGACGCCGACGCCAGAGTGAGTAGAATAGCTCGAGATATTCTTCGAATAGTCGAGCTAATTACATCAGTTTTATGATCCTCGCACATGGTTATTACATTAAAACATGGCTAATTTTAAAATTAATTGCTTTTAATGTATAACATGAACAACATTTTAAAAACATTGTATATTACAAAGTGCAATATTTATAGTGTGTTATGCTTAATTCACAGCTCTGTTATCTTTTCCTGTAGACAGTGTTACTTACATTTGCTGCCATTGACTCTGGAATGTTCCGGGTATTGCTATTGGTACTAGATAACGATTCTTCGTAGTAGGTGCTTGTAAAGAGAACTGTCCTGGTGCATAAGTCAAACCTGGCCCTTTAAAAGTTACAAGGGTAAATTAAACATTTTCAAAATAAATCTGGGAAAATTGTTATTCATAAAAATAAATAGAAAACAAGAGATGTCCGAGAAGACAGCAGGCTCGAGTATTCGATTCATTTGAAACAAATGAAATTTAAAGATTAAAAGAACAACAACTATGGCCAAACTTTCGTGTACAAACTGGAATAATATTAAGTGAGTAGGATAGCTCCCCCTATTCTTTGAATCAAAATGTTTTGAAATGAAAGAAAATATACATGTCATTGAACTTATGTCAGTTTTAATTAACTTGAAATGAATCATGAACATTAAAAAGGTAAATTACATTAATTCCATACACATGCAGAACTTGCAGCAGGAAAAATTTTATAACGCCAGTTAGATTTCTTAGTAAAATTCAACAAAAAAAGTGCATTCAGTAAATACATTCAGTAATTACCTATTGTCAACAATAACGATTTATTTTTAACTTCAAAGATATGATCACGATCAGTTTAATTAAGAATTGTCATTTGAAATGAAATTGTTTCACTACAATGACCAGTGTAGCAGTCTAGCAGTTTGTTGCGAATGCATAAATCTGCTAAAGGAATCCCCTAGAAATAGGAAATTTTTACCCTGCATCATCTGCAAAATAGAATTTGTTGTCAAAAAGTAAGTACAGGGTACCTGCAGCTCATCCATTAGGGTACCTGCAGCTCATCCGTTAGGGTACCTGCAGCTCATCCGTACAGGGTACCTGCAGCACATCCTTACATGGTACCTGCAGCACATCCTTTCAGGGTACCTGCAGCTCATCCGTACAGGGTACCTGCAGCTCATCCTGAAATTCTACTTCCTGGGAGTGAACCAGTACTTAGTTGGGTGGGAAACACTAGACGTATTTCAGAAATTTCCAGTGCCGCGTTCGGGATTCGAACTCACGACCTCCGGATTGGTAGACCAGTGCGTTACCACTGAACCACCCGATTTTGAATGTATGTTTTTTCTTAGTAAAAAATTGGTCGAACGATTTAGGTTGTGTAAAATCCCAATCATATCAACTCGGCGATCTCCGGCAAGCTTCGGTTATACACCTCGTAAATAATTGTGGGAAAATACGGTAGCCCGACGTCCGGGACTAGTCAAAATGCCGACTCGGGCTACTGAATGCTTGTCTGAAATCTAGTCCCGGGCAAGTCATTAATTGATATCCGGACAAGTGAAAATACACAGACACCCAGTGTCAAATGCTTATTAGTCATAAACAGCTGATTAGCCTAATCAACTGCATGTGCCGCACATTAAACGTCCCGACCGACCCCCGTGGAGTCAATTATTTGTTACTCCATTGCTTCTATACTCCAATAAACTGTCTAGAATAATGGTACAGTAGTTATTCCTATTAAAACCACATGATCTAATAATTAAAATAAAAACAAAAATTAAGAAAAACATCGTAAGTTTATACGGTATTTCGCTTGTCACATATTTAAGAATTTGCTGGTATCACTCGCTTTTAACAAAGTACTCTTTACTAGAAGCATTCATATTCGAAAAGGAAACCTTTTTACACAAAAGACAACTTTATTTCAGTGATTTAAGCCACAGAAAAGAGGAACTTTTATAAATGATGAAAAATTGCTCACTTTCTGGATGGAAATTGTACGATTTTTACCAATGTTTCTGTTATCTAGCGAGTTGGATTTATTTACCTTAAATGTATTAAAACAGCTAAAATTACATGGAAAACTCAAGGAAAGGTGTTGTTCACTTGATTACATTTCATTTTAACATGTACAATCTAAATTTCACTGGAAATCACCACCGGTGAAAGTGTATGCATTTTCGGACAGCAATGATTTCGGATACGATGTGTTTCCCTCAATTGTTCTGTGATTTTTATTATTTTTGTAAGAACCTTACAGATTTTGACTATCATAATCATCAGCCAAAATTCACATACAATATCACAAAGAGAAATATGGTTTGTGTGGGTGGTTGGGGGCAAAGTTGCACACAAATTGCTTGTAAAACATCATTTAATGTAATACATAATTTTAAATAAGAATAAAACTCAAGCGAATTTAATGCAGTACAATGCATTTTAGCATAGATAAATTACTAACACATATGTTCTAGCAATCAGAATGTTAAGTGTGAAACGAGTGAACCGCATTGATGGACAGGTCATCCAATTTTCCGGACAAGTCATTTTTGGTAAGATATGACTAGTCCCGGACAAGGGACTTTTAAAAATATTTTTCCAGCCCTGTTGTAGGAATACACCTGTTGGTGAGTTGCTAAGGATGCACATACCAGTAAGATAGCAACTTACTCGAACTGGCCATGTAGAAATTATGAAATAGGGGATATTATGAAGATATTTTGGCATTTATCAAGCCTAAATTAATTATAGATACATGTTTTGTGTTTTCAAGGTACTTGGAATATATTTGTTTAATAACTATTAGAAACCAAAAGCAGCCAGGTGATGATCAGTGTGATGCAGGGGCTTGAATTCGAAACTAGGGAAATCCTGTAAAGTAATCTGTTTCCGCGTCAGAAATTCAGTTGCACGTTTTTGGATTTATTTTGCGGAAAATCGGTAGGGATGACAGCTATTGGCTATATTCTTTTCTGAATCTGCTGTTTCAGCTGGACTGAAAGCAACCATTTCTGTGAGTTGTCGGTTGGACATAAATATTATGCAAGATATCAGGTTTCGTGATTTTTTCCCCTGCCGACTGTGCAAAAGTGATGCTTGGACAGTGTTTCTGTGTTCCTTGGATATTTTTTCAGGAGTTCTTCATAGCCTGAATTTATGTTGCCTGAGTACCTTATAGCCATAGGTTTACAGTAAACACTGATTTCTGTTTCCGGTTGTTGTTCTGGATTAATTTCATAGACTAGGTACAGAGTGTGTGTCGGAAACTGTGAAATAAGGACCGGTTACTGGCGTCAGCCGCCTAATTGTAAACAAACTTGAATGGTATATGTATAGATGATTGTGGTACTAGTCTCAATCATTCAGACGCTATGATTTCGCAAAGGCGATCAGGACGTCTGAAGACATTGTTCGTTAAAAAAACCAGACACTCCAAAACGACGCGTGTAATTAGGACATTAGTATGGAACGCCGTTGTTGTCTTGTGAAAATTGTTTTTTAGACTGTCGCCCTGCCAGCTAGAAATCAAAAAGACATAGTGCAGTGACCCTTTCCCCTGCATTTACAAATGCCCGGCAGTTTAAGTTACATAGATTATAAAATGGACCATAAAATGATTATTTTCCATGTATTTACCCTTTACCTGTAATAGGCCTAATTATTGATGTTTTCATTGCATCATCTTCGGTATTTTAATAATTTGCCGAATTAATTGCATAATTTGTTAAATATTGATAATATTTTACGATTTATTTCCATTTTGCTTGTTCTCGCTCAGCATTCCTGGGCGCAGCCATATTGGAAGTATCATAGCAACGCTCAGCCAATCAGAATTCTTTAAAGCGACCAAATCCTCTAGAACATGTTCTAGCCAATCCTGCGCTGGCTTAGCGACCAAATTGGTTCAATTTTGGCTTCGCGCGCATAAAACTTTTCAAAAACTTCACTTGGAGCCCAGCTGTAAAGGTGTAAAGCCGCTTTATCATTAGGTATAGTTTTTCTCCCCTTTTTGTCTGTTGCCGGCGGAATTCGGTTATTTTGTGTGCTAGCGCGTATTTTTATATAGTGTTTAAGCATATTGGGCATTAAAGTAAGCGTCCGGTAAAGAGGATTGTTAAGTATTTAGACTTAAGTCCTATAAAGGGACCGCTTAAGAAAGGCCGCAATATTATGCGACGTGCGACTAAGGTATTTTAAGAAATACAATAAAGGCACGGGTCGCGAATTATTAAGAGTTTGTAAACCGGTTATTTTCGTGTAAGATTTTCCCCTGGCCTGCACCCCTTAATAATAAATTTTCCGGCAACAGACTTCCCCTCCAACTTCCATTCGCCCTTCCTGCACTACCTCATTCGTTATTCTTTTTGTGATGAATTGATCTTCACTTTGTTATTGTGAAATGCATTTTTATGAACATATAATATAATGAAATGAATTTATGTAATTCATTTGCATTGAATAAATCTACAGATTATTGTTGAAACACTGTGTTTCTTTCTATATTGGTATTGTTTTAATTATTTACTGTCGCGAAAAGCCACCATTATATAATCGGCAATAGCTCCGTCGGGATTTGAACCAAACGCTACCAGCCCACGGGTCGTCACAAAAATTGGTGGCAGCGGTGGGATACTAAAAAATTAGTGTCCTTATTTGACAATCCGCGAAATTTTTGCCGTACAACAAAACTATCGTGTTACATACTAGTATTTCATTTCCCGAAAAAAAATTAATTTGCCGTCAAATCATGGCATCGCGCGAAGTTGAGGATTTTCCTCTTATTGCTTTTAATTTAGGGATGGAAGAAGAGTGCGTTACCTCTTATAACCCTTATGTGCCTGTGTCCGCCCGACCTGGCTCCAAGTCCGAGATCCAACTCTCGTACCCCCAAGACCATGAAAGTTACGTAAATTGCACGCCGTCCGGCCAAGTGCAATATAAGTTACCTAAGAGACTTATCTCTGATTCGGTTACTGAAGACCGGCATAGCCCCTTCGGAAACACTCCCCCCAATCAGACCAGTGATCTAGCTGTGCTAGCTCTTCAAAAACAAATTGCAAGTTTGCAATCAGGTTTTGCTGATTTATTAAAGCAAATTTCACGAAACCCTGTCAGCGGTTGTTCTAGCCAAATATTAACCAGAATAACGATACATCAGTAGGTTTTCATCGTCATTCCAGTGTCATAGATAATCAAAATGACGACGAAAGTTCAAGACCGTACGCTGTACTGACTACACCCCCTGCCCGTTCGAACCACATCTATAAAAGAGACAAAATAAAAGTACATCCCTATGACGGATCTACGTGTTTTAGAGATTATCTCGTGCAATTCGAAATTGCAGCCGAGTCAAATTATTGGGATGACACAATGAAAGCCGCTATGTTAGCGTGCAATTTAAATGGCAACGCACAGGCACTCCTTAGCGATTTGCCCGCTGAGAAAAGGACAAGATATAGCTCTCTGGTCGCCGCATTGTCCGATCGCTTTGACCCCCAAGACCAATCCGAGCTTTTTCGTAACCAAATGAAACAGAGACTGCGTAAACGAGAAGAGCCTTTCCGCGCCCTTGCACAAGATATTAAAAGGCTCACCCGCATGGCTTATCCGACCGCCGACTCTGATCTTAGAGACATTTTGTCAAAAGAGTGCTTCATAGAATCTATAAACGATGCAGAAATGGCGTTCTATGTTTCGCAACAAAGGCCTAAAACCACCGGCGAGGCGATACGTTTAGCGACCCAATATGAGGTTTCATTCCAAAACTTTAAACCCCCGTCTACAGTCTAGAAAGTGTTCTGATCTCAGACAGCAAACGCTCAATGAAAATCCTGATACGCCCCTGTCCGAAGACCGGTTACAAACGATTGAGAATTTGCTTCGTGAAATGACAGTATCAAAAACCTCCAACAAACCAAACCGACGTCCAGACCAACGCACCCCCAAAGCCTGCTTCCATTGTGGTGATCAATCCCACCTTATAAGAGCATGTCCTGTCCTTACTAGACCGAAGTCTGAGCAGAACAATCAAAGTTCGGTTAAATTTCAGAATAGTCCGAATCAAGAATCGAACACCGCATCAAATTGCCAAGCCCCTCATAAAAACCAGGGAAACTTTTAGAAGCTGAGGCCGCGGGTCGGGCTTCAGCTGAAAACCCCATTGATTATAAAAGGCCCATAAACGTTTTGTTCAACGATACAAACAAAATTTGTAAAAGTGAAACCCTATGATAAGAAATAATGGCTTATTCGTTCTCTTGAAATAAACGGTAGCAAAACTCATGCCTTGATTGACACAGGCTCGACCGTTTCAGTAGTTAGCACTAAGCTTCTGGCGCGAATCCCTGCAAATCAAAAACCCCGAATCGAACCCCAATCTGATCAGTTGAGAATGGCAAACGGTGCAGTGTCTCATACATACGGGAAATCGGATATTATTGTTCATATAGATGAATTAAAGATTAGCCATTGTTTTGCCATCACCGATATAGAAACCTCCGTGATTTTAGGGTTCGATTTTATTTTTGATCACGACTGTTATGTCAAGGCGCGAGAAGGCGTTATGTACCTTGGTGAAAAGCGCATTAATTGCGTATTTGAAACACAACTTAATACTGTGTTCCGGATAAAGCTTAATGATAGCGTATCCGTGTCCCCGGGGACCGAAATGATTATCCCGGCGAGAATAGAGAAAAATCATGATTTTGTCCGGTCTGTTAGTTGAGGCATACCCGGAAAGTTCATTGTCGGAGAAATGCGTCCTTGTTGCGCGCGCACTTATAGACCCTACATCCGAAGCATTACCACTTAGGATTTTGAACTTGTCCGACACCCCCCAAAAGTTATATGCTCAGACTGTAGCCGCATTAGGAGAAATTGTGAATAATATTACCCCTCTCCACAGTCCCTCATTCCTAGATACGCCCTTGGACGTACGGAATATAACTTGCCCCTCCATGAAAGAACTCCCAGAGCATTTAAAACCCGTCTGTGATAACGGCATAGAAAATCTGAATGAAAGTCAAATGCAAGTGTTCTTAAATTTGCTTCTCAAACATTCGGAAGTCTTTGCGAAATCTAAAAAAGACTTAGGCCAAGTTGACGTGGTAAAACACAAGATATTTACAGGGGACCACCCCCCGATTAAGCAAGCCCCTCGCCGGATCCCACTGCATAAAAGGAAGATTATAAAACAAGAAATTGAGTCAATGTTAGAAAACGGGATTATCGAACCCTCTACCAGTCCTTGGTCCAGTAGTATTGTGTTGGTCGAACGTCCAAACAAAGCACCTAGGTTCTGTATAGACTACAGACAATTAAATGACTGCACCCGAAAAGATTCGTACCCGTAACCGCGTGCTGATGATATTTTTGATGCTTTAAGGGGAAGTTGTCTTTTTAGTGTTGTCGATATGCAGTCAGGCTTTTGGCAGGTCTTAATGGACCCCGAAGATGCCGAAAAAAACGCGTTTTCATCCCCTTCCGGTTTGTGGCAATTTCGTAAGCTCCCTTTTGGTGTGTGCAATGGAGTAGCCACCTTCCAACGGCTTATGGAACACACCCTTGCCGGTTTGCAATGGGAAATATGTCTGTTATACATCGATGATTGTATTATATATGCTAGAAATTTTGATGAGCATGTAGAAAGACTCGATGCTGTCCTAACCAGATTACGCGAGCATAGCCTCAAGTTGTCGCCCAAAAAGTGTATGCTCTTTAAACGTGAAGTCCGATTTCTGGGTCATATTGTGTCCGAGTCCGGTGTGGCCACCGATGAATCCAAAGTAGATGCTATTAAGAATTGGCCCATTCCGACTTGTGTTAAGCACGTCCGCAGTTTCTTAGGAATTTGCAGTTACTATAGAAGGTATATAAAATCCTTTGCGGAAATCGCGAGGCCGCTTAACCGTCTAACTGAGAAGGATTCGAACTTTTCGTGGACTCCTGACTGTCAAGTAGCCTTTGAAAAACTAAAAGTCGCCCTCACTACTGCCCTCGAGTCCCTAGGCAGTGTGTTGTCCCAGATTCAAGACGGAAAAGAAAGAGTTATTAGCTATTATAGTAAATCATTTTCAAAAGCGGAAAGGAACTACTGTGTGACGCGCAGAGAACTTTTAGCAATTGTAGATAGCATGAAACATTTTCGAACCTATTTGTTAGGTACCAAAACTATAAACCGCACCGATCACGGTTCTCTAGCCTGGCTTATGCGTTTTAAACATCCCGAAGCTCAGCTAGCGCGCTGGATTGAAACACTATCCGTGTTTGACTATCATATTGTTTATCGTCCCGGCCGTTTGTCCGGAAATGCGGATGCCCTGTCCCGTCGACCGTGCGAACCGTGCTCGCATTGCGATAAAAGAGATCAAGCTAAAGCTCTACACTGTTATGAAGAAAGTGTGAATCCCTCCCAAAATTTGAGAAATATAATTTTGCGTAAAAGCAATCCCGACAATGACATTGAAGAGAATACCGCGAGTAATACATGGCTTTCGGCGAAATCCTTTGAGGAATTAAAGACCGAACAAAATAATGATCCGTGTATAAAGCATGTACTCGCCTGGAAAGTGAATTCCCAAACCAGACCCCTGTGGGGAGATATTTCCCACCACAGCCCGACTGTTAAGTATTATTGGCATCAATAGTACCGCCTTGTGCTTAAAAACGGCGTTCTCTATAGAGAGTGGTATGATGCTAGTACACTTGCCCCTAGGTTGCAACTAGTACTGCCTGAAAAATGGCGTCCTGAAATTTTAGACCTTTTACATGATAATGTTTGTTCTGGACACTTAGGAATACGGAAGACTATAGCCCGTGTACGCAGTCGATTTTATTGGGTTGGCTATAAAAATGAAGTGACTAAGAAGTGTGAAGAATGTCACACTTGTCAGGCCCGTAAAATGCCCCCCACTCCGTCCAAGGCCCCTATGCAACCTTACGTAGTAGGTGTTACCATGGAAAGAATAAGTCTAGATATCCTTGTCCCAATCACTGAGAGTTACTCGGGAAATAAATATATTTTGGTAATATCAGATTACTTTACGCGATGGTGTAAAGCTTATCCTCTCAGAGACATAACAGCCCAGTCTGTAGCAAAGCTCCTTTTAGAAGAATTCATAGCCCGTTTTGGTGTGCCGAGAGAAATTCATACCGACTGCGGCGTACAATTTGAGTCACAATTATTCCAACAACTTTGCCATGTCCTACACATTTCTAAAACCCATACTACCGCGTTCCACCCCCAGTCCGACGGCATAGTAGAGTCCCGAAATAAGTCCGTGACTGATTTGCTAAGTAAATATGTATGCCCAAATCAAAGAAACTGGGACCAAATTCTTCCATTCGCTTTAATGGCTTACCGTAGGTCCAAACATGAGAGTCTAAATGTCAGTCCAAACATGATGATGCTAGGTAGAGAAATAGACCTACCCATAGATTTATTGTTCCCAAACCCCTCGGATCAGACTTGTGATGATAATAAGTCTACAGTTTATGTAGAAATCCTTAAACAGAAAATGGAAACATTGCATAACTATGCCCGAGACCGACTTGTAGAAGCATGTGAAAAACAGAAAAGACTGTATGACCGCAAACTTAGCAAGCATTCGCTAAAAATTGATGACCCTGTCTGGCTCAGAATATTTACTAAATGCCGCGGTTTATCAAAGAAACTCATGATGAATTGGGATGGCCCATACAAAATAATTGGAAAGTTAACTGATGTTACATACAGGATACAACAAGCACCTAAGTCCAAGCCCCTGATTGTACATTACAACAGATTGAAACCTTACAAAGGGAAGCTCCCTAGCTGGCTGGTATGGCAAACCGTAAAAATATTGTATAAGGTCCGCTCGTCAATCACACCCCGCTCCCCGCCCACAAAAAAAGAGAAAAGAAAACAATTTTATTTGCTAACAATTTATTTTTACTTTTTTGCAGAAAATGTCTTCACATATTCCATCTCTGATGGAGATCTCCACTCATCGCACACAGTCACTCCTTGATAAAGCAAGATGTGGACTTTGCCCAAAGATGTTCTCCTCCAGGTCCTCACTTGTTAGGCACCGCCGAGAAAAACATGGCATCCCTAAAGTGGAAAAGTGCCGCCATTACCGTTACTTCACAACCCGGTCCTGCTATATGACCAAGCATCTTGCCTCAGTACACAAGAATCATACGTCTGTCATTGATGGTGACTTTGATATCCCGGAAGATTCCGTAATAGAAGATTTCGACTTGTCCCTGTTTGAACGGTCATTAGAAGATTTTGCATCTACCTGGTCATTAGAAGATTTTGCATCTACCTGTTCTACACATTCCGACAGCTCCTCCTCGTCATCATCATCCACATCGTCGTCTTCGTCATCTGAGTCCTTGTCTTCGTCAACCATGTCGTCTTCATCGTCTACCACTTCGTGTTCCTCCGCCTCTACCACATCCACCGTCCGCCCCATTGCTCCCAAACCTGTGATTGACCCTTCCTTATTCTTTGCTCAGCCCCCTTCCCAGACAAGCATTGCTCCTGAGGCAGCCCCTCTAGCTGAAATCAGAAGGAAACTCCAGGAATCCAGGATTGTGCCTGCGGTAACCTTTAGTACTATATCCATCCTTGCTGTTCAGAAGGAAGAAACTGCTGTTCTACCTGATGGAACTGTGTACATCCTTAGATCAGTTCTTGTACCGAGTCAAAAATAAGTTAGTATATGAATATATATGTGTATAATTATGTGAAGAGTTACACTTAATATATTGTTCATTGTTAAGTTTATAATGTTTAATATATATATATATATTATATTTATTATCTAGTGTGTACACTCGGGTTAAGGAAAGTTTATATGTGACCTAGCATGGTTAAGCAATACTCTATCTTTTGGGTAGTTCCATGAATCCAAATTGCATTTGTTTAAATCTGAATTAGTCACAGGTTTAATTTTTGTATTATGCTAATTGCAGATCCATCTTAAAAAGTGATTAAGTACATCTTATGTAAAGATCTCAGTGCTGTGATTCAGTTTGTTGTTATTGTTATAGTCTATTGCTATATATATAATAAGTGGTCACATATGAATCAAATATTTACTGTATGCTCATAGTATATGATCTACACAAAATGTTACATATTCATTTTTCAGCTTATATGCTTATAGTTAATTAAGTGTTTTAAGGTCTGAAAATGAAATGCTTTAAAGCAAAATGTTAATGAGATGATATTTAACGCTACAATGTACCGTCTTTAATTATATATGTTTAAGTTCGGGACGAACTTTTAAAGACGTGAGGGGCAGTGCAGTGACCCTTTCCCCTGCATTTACAAATGCCCGGTCGTTTAAGTTACATAGATTATAAAATGGACCATAAAATGATTATTTTCCATGTATTAACCCTTTACCTGTAATAATTATTGATGTTTTCATTGCATCATCTTCGGTATTTTAATAATTTGCCGAATTTATTGCATAATTTGTTAAATATTGATAATATTTTACGATTTATTTCCATTTTGCTTGTTCTCGCTCAGCATTCCTGGGCGCAGCCATATTGGAAGTATCATAGCAACGCTCAGCCAATCAGAATTCTTTAAAGCGACCAAATCCTCTAGAACATGTTCAAGCCAATCCTGCGCTGGCTTAGCGACCAAATTGGTTCAATTTTGGCTTCGCGCGCATAAAACTTTTCAGAAACTTCACTTGGAGCCCAGCTGTCGAGGTATAAAGCCGCTTTATCATTAGGTATAGTTTTTCTCCCCTTTTTGTCTGTTGCCGGTGGAATTCGGTTATTTTGTGTGCTAGCGCGTATTTATATAGTGTTTTGTTTAAGCATATTGGGCATTAAAGTAAGCGTCCGGTAAAGAGGATTGTTAAGTATTTAGACTTCCCCTCCAACTTCCATTCGCCCTTCCTGCACTACCTCATTCGTTATTCTTTTTTGTGATGAATTGATCTTCGCTTCGTTATTGTGAAATGCATTTTTATGAACATATAATATAATGAAATGAATTTATGTAATTCATTTGCATTGAATAAATCTACAGATTATTGTTGAAACACTGTGTTTCTTTCTATATTGGTATTGTTTTAATTATTTACTGTCGCGAAAAGCCACCGTTATATAATCGGCAATAGCTCCGTCGGGATTTGAACCAAATGCTACCAGCCCTCGGGTCGTCACAATATCTTACGGCGACACGCATTTTTAACTGTATTATTGCGCCCACAGGCGTGTTCAAGTAAGCTGGGTTCTGCGGTTACTACGAGATCTGGTGAAAAGTTTATACAGATGTTGCAAGCACAATAGCTACCTTATGCAACCTTAGAAATATTTTAGAATGAAATCATTTCAATAAGAAGATCTCTAAATTTGGACCTTTTTGGATCAAAATTACGTCTGTAGTGAAAAACTTTGCACTACATCCATTTTTTGAATTTCTTAAAATAACTTCAAAATTCTTAGGCATACCCTAATAGCGGTCTTAGAAACATTTAACAGTGAAATCACTTAGATTTAATTTTTAAAAAAGTCAATAATTTCCCAATTACGAAAAGAAAAAGTGTTTAGACAATTTAGAACAGTAAAGAAAAATAAAGCTTGAAAATCCCTAAAATTCTATTTGCGATCAAACACAAAAACGAAGCATCGCAAAACAAAAAGAGTTCAAATGCCCACATGATCAAAATGATACTGACAATATCCAAGATTCTTTAAATGAACTTTTAATTATACAGAGAGAAATCAACAATTTCTTGTCATCCATTTTCGCAACCATGAAATTAACGGTCAAAACACACTTTTACAAATACCTCTTATCAAGACTATTGTGGTACCAGTCTATGCAAGACACACTAGTCTTGATCATCTAGACGTTCTGTCATTGATCAGTGTCACACTGCTCTGACGAACGTCTAGAGACATCGCTATATGAAAAGTCTGACCGACAGGTGGCGCTTTTGTATGGTAAACAAATCCAAAATCAATCGCGATTTCTAATGAAATTTGTTAACAGTGCTTTAACCGTATATCTCACACACTGGGCAAAGTGAAATTTTGGTAATATGATATCGAGCTACAAAATCAGATATATGGTTTATAAAACAAAGGACCTTTAGTACTTGCCTACCCCATTTTACATAAATTAACGCAAATATATGGTACGCCGTTGCTGCCTCTTTGTGGTAATGGTTTTAGACTGTCACGTTGTATGGTATGGCAGTTGTCATTGTACGCTTATTGATAAAAAGGGAAGAATTTCAAAATCTCTCTAACGGAAAAATGCAGTTCCGTCAAACTTTGCATAAATAAATCTTATTATGTATGTTTATTATTTATACGTCAAGAAAAGTTAGAACGGTAAAGAAAAGTCGTTTGACCTAAATAAATCCCTAATTCTGCAGCCAAACACAAAAACAAAGCAACATTAAACATCTATTTAAATGCCTTCCTGAGTAATGAGTTTCTAACAACAAAATCTAAGATCACATTGTCTAACACATGTATACAGTAAGAGGTATTTGTAAAAGTGGTTTTTGACCGTTAATTTCATGGTTGCGAAAATGGATGACAAGAAATTGTTGATTTCTCTCTGTATAATTAAAAGTTCTTTTATAGAATCTTGGATATTGGCAGTATCATTTTGATCATGTGGGCATTTGAACTCTTTTTGTTTTGCGATGCTTCGTTTTTTTGTTAATCGCAAATAGAATTTTAGGGATTTTCAAGCTTTATTTTTCTTTACTGTTCTAAATTGTCTTAACACTTTTGTCTTTTCGTAATTGGGAAGTTATTGACTTTTAAAAAATTTAATATTAGCGATTCACTGTTAAATGTTTCTAAAATCGCTATTAGGGTATGCCTAAGAATTTTGAAGTTATCTTGAAAAATTCAAAAAAATGGTTGTAGGGCAAAGTTTTTCACTACAGACGTAATTTTGATCCAAAAAGGTCCAAATTTAGAGAAAAAAATATGATCTTATTGAAATGATTTCATTCTAAAATATTTCTAAGGTTGCATAAGGTAGCTATTGTGCTTGGAACATCTGTATAAACTTTTCATCAGATCTCTTAGTAACCGCAGAACCCAGCTTACTTGAACACGCCTATGGGCGCAATAATACAGTTTAACAAATGCGTGTCACCGTATGGTATGTCTTTTTTTTGATTTCCAGCTGGCAGTGCGACAGTCTAAAAAACAATTTTCGCAAGACAACAACGGCGCTCCATACTAATGTCCTAATTACAAGCCTCGTTTGGAGTGTCTGGTTTTTTAACGAACAATGTCTTCAGACGTACTGAACGCCTTTGCGAAATCAGAGCGTCTGAATGATTGTGACTAAAGACACACCGGTTAAAGAAAAAACCTGTTTCCGTAATTATCCCATCCAGATCCTCATAGACTCGCACATTCTTTGTCAATTATAATTTTGATAAATCTTCTTTTGCGGACCAAATATATTATAAGAATTTGATGTTGCGCGGAACAGACATGTCGCATTCTCGTAAAACGTTGAATTGTGGATCTACATTAATAATGAAGGGTTTTAATTAAAGTTTTATAAAGCCTAACTCAATTGCATTGCACAAAGACCTATATTATACATAGATATGCGTCATCGCTTTTTCTCGCATGTGCACGCGGCCTCCGTTATCTCGGCGAGTCACGTGATCGCTATCCGCGTCATAGTAATCAATATGGCTGTCAATTCATACATCCGAAACTTTCATTTTATTGATCATGAAAAATTGTTATTTATAAAATATTTTAATTAAAAGTAAACGTTTTTAATGCTTATATTATCAAAAGAAGTCATTCTTTCATCAAAGAATTGTAAAAGTGCTTGTAATAGCCGAAATAAACGATATGAAATTGTTATTTTACGATTTTTCTCGTGTCATTTGTTTGTGTTTTTTATTAATTTTTATGTCACAAAGCTGATATAATAAATTTGAGGGAAATCGGCATATGTAAATTACCAACTTTGTGCATCTAGATTCTAGCACATGCTCACACAACATCTATCAGAGTAGCAATAAAATGGCAAAGTACAAAGCTGATTTCTTTTCATGGGATGATTACTTAGACTTGGATGAAATTCTGGGTGATTATACTGCTGATGAATCCGAAAATGATAATTGTAGCAAAGCAATAGATTCGAATGCCTATCAATGCCCAGAGTGCAAGAAAGAATATAAAAGTATTTCTGGATTCAGGGGCCATGTTTTGAAGAAACATGAAAAAAATCTTCGAGGTATGCATAAAGACTGCTCTTGTAGGGCATTGTTGGACATTTCTTGAGAGTGTAGATTCGAATCCAACTGGATTTGTTTCTGCATTTTCCCCATTCCAAATTTGGCGAAAATTACTAGGTTCCAATCCAGGAAGCAGCCATTTTGCGTGATTATTTTAATTATGGGATTAATATATGTTGGAAAACTTGTTTCATAATTGATGTGAAATAAACAAATTTAACCCTTTCCTCCATATATATGCCATTATGGCATGAGTGAACAGTGTAGATCCAGATCAGCAGGCACATTTGTGCTGTCTGATCAGGATCCACACAGTGGTTTTTAATGTCTTTGGTTATTGCTGACCGAAAGCTGCAGCAATGCAGATCCTGATCAGATGGCCGAGAGGTGTCGGCTGATCTGGATCTACACTGTTCACTCATGCGTAAAAAGACATATAAAGAGAGTGAATGTCTAACTGGTCTGGAATTAAAGCATTTTTTTTTAAATAAACACAAACAATCATTTCATTTGAACATTTTAATAATCCTTAAATATATACATTTATTCATACTCTTGAAAGAAAAATTAAATTAAATAAAAAATTTTCAAACTTTGACAATAAACATTAACTACAACAATAAAATCATGGTGCAAGTTTTGGTATATCTTCAACTTTACAATTAATAAACAAATTCTGATTTAAATAATAGAGACTGGTCTCCAAACTTAGTTTTATGATATAGACCCAGATGATTTTTTTCAATTTTATGGTTAACATAATATGCATTTTAATCAGAAATAACCTGATAAATCACAAACTGAACAGTGTAGATCCTACTCATGACATAAAAAGGTGAAATATGCCTGAATCGCCACATTCAGAAAAAACAGCCTCCCCACACAGTCAAGAAGAAGAGAGGGAGAGCGCATGGTTAATAAAATGATCAGTTTCAAAAGAGACACCACTAACAATTAACAAAAATGAGAACCCGAGGGGTTACCGCCTCTATAAGGCATATCTAAGAAGGAAATGGTTAACAGTTTAACAAGGATATTGATAATTTCTGAATTATGTTATCATAAACAGTTCAATTATCACAGGCATATGGCTTTTATCGACAGTGAACAGTGTAGATCCAGATCAGCATCTCATGGGTCTGTCTGATATGATTCGCAATTTTTCGCTTTTTTAATCAATAAGCAAAAAACAAAGTTGGTCCTGATTTGACAGCTCGGCCGTGCGCCTGATTTGTACTTACACTGGTCACAAATGGTTAAAAAATTCATTCATTATTAAGATTTTAAATATTGGCTTGTACACAAGTAGTGATATAACTTCAATAAAAGATACACTGATGATAAGTGTTCTCTTTTTTTCTGCAGAATCAATTTCATCAAAACTTTTTTAACAATAAAAAAGTTGTATGCAAGGAGCCTTGAATGGCACAACAAATTTCAAGCACTGAAAAATCAAATGCACATGTAATGGGGTTCAAGAATTAGGCAAGCGTCTGTTTTCACTTCGGAGGAATCTTGGTGTATTATTTTACTGGGGACAAGGAAATTGGTTAAGCGTCTGTTTTCACTTCGGAGGAATCTTGGTGTATTATTTCACTGGGGACAGGGAAATTGGTTAAGCGTCTGTTTTCACTTCGGAGGAATCTTTGTGTATTATTTCACTGGGGCCAGAGAAACATCAAGCAGGGAGCAGTCATTCAATGTTGGCCAGTCAACTTGCTTCTCTGTTGTCATGGATGGCCCCATGTCCGCGTTGCTTTCCTGCTCCAACATGTAGATTTCATTCCCTTCCTCAATCTCTTCCTCTGATTCAGGTACTTGCTCATTCTCATCAAGCCTCTGAAAAGAGTTTATAAACCGTAGATGAAAATACAAACAACTTTATGGGAAACAAACAAGCATGCTGGATGGTTGATGCACACGTTTTTAGGGAGTTTTCCCTAGAATATTGGGTTATTTTCCAAAAAATAATTATATATCTTTACAAACAGTAAACAGAATAATTTGATACATATATTTAATCAAAGTACTGAAAGTACAGAAAACCAGCGAAGCGATTTTGCTTCTTGAGAATAACTAGTGCCATGATTCTCATACATGTATCCATTATGAAAAAGCAAAAGAACTTGTTTCACTCGCAAAGACCTTCATCTTGTCTATATGATAGTGGAAATAAGGGTTCCCATGTATTATCTGGATGAAGGCTTCTGTTAACCCTTTACTCCATAGATATACCTTCATAGCTTGGGCGAACGGTTTAGATCCATATCAGCTGGCACATCTTTGCGATCTGATTTGGATTTCAAATGTTCGCTTTTAGAATCATTAATTTTTTTCTGACCAGTAATCACAAATTTTAGATCCAGATCAGATGGCACTATTGTGCCAGCTGACTGGGACCTGAACTGGTCACCTATGTGATGAAAGGCGTATATATTGAGTAAAGGGTTTTAAGCAAGAAATTATAATAGTGAAATCTGTGTACTGACCACTGACATCCGAAAGACAGAATGAACACGAAAAATGATATAAAAAGTGAGACCCGATCGATGGAAATGATTATGCATTTATTTGAAATAAGAAGTATATAATTGTTTCCTTCATTGTGAATAACATGTAAAGGAAATCATAGAATTGAGAATCCTACAAGAAAAAACAACCGAGAGTCATAACATTGCCGAAAGCATTGGAATTTAATGCTAGATAACACACATGTAAAATTGAAGACAATTTCAGAGGGAAATGAATTACTATAGCTTATACCATAAATTTCCACCGTATTAAGTTGTAATATTCGGTATACTAGTTTTAATATGTAAAATTTTACACATCTCAATAGTTTACTGTTTACTGTTCACGCTTATATGTGGAAATCCAATATATAAAAATATTCAGCAATGATAATTGCTTCATGTTCAGTGATTTACAACAATCATGAACGCCTATCATCAAATAATGAACAAATGTTCGAAATATGTCTTGAAAATTTCAAGTGAAAGCATTTGCGCATTTATTTCATAAAGTGGACAATTGAAGAAAAATATGCTAAGATGGAAATATATCATTATCGTTATTGTTAATGATAAAAATAAAAAAACCTGAAACAAACAATTTAGCAGCGGAACAAACGTCCAATATTGAAATGGTTTTAAAACGACAAAATAAAGAAAATGTTGTCACTGTTATTTTGAGCTTCGAATTAGCAGAAAAAGATATATTAAATATTTCAGAATTAATATTAAGCTATTGTAATATCCTAACTTCGGGAATATCGTTTATATCTCTACCTAAAGGTAACACATCTGTGGCTCGCTAAAGAATCCCTTGCGGCTACAACCCCTACATAAAATTGCTTTTCTGTTATCGATTGTGTTCTGAATTAGGGACAGCGCAGTGAAGCAGTCAAGTATTTTTTTAGCGATACTAACGTGGCACGAGCCAACTTTAACACGTAACAGGAAACTTGGACTACTTTGCTTGCTCTGATTACTCTGAAATGCGTAAATCGCCGGTTGCCAGTGCCTCGTTTTGGTTTGATACCGATTTCAGAATTGTGATAAGTAAAACCAGCTTCGCTGGTTAAAAAGCACACATCATGATCAGTTCTCTATTTCAATCCATATATATAAAGCGTGGGTGGGGTAACATCATATAGCTACATACCGAAGTTGAAAACACTTTCTTGGAGCCATTCCGAGATGGGAAAAGTGATGGGATAGTGTGCACAGCCGATGGTCCCTTGCAATTGATAGTTTTCGCTGCAGAGAAGTTGTGCTCGTTCCATTTAAATGTTTTCATCACAGTTTTGCACCTCTGAATCCACACTTGTTTCAAACGTTTGTTTTGAGGAAACCCGTGCAGCGAGATAGTCTTTCTTCTTCTTCTTCTTCCGATATTGAACATAATCCCACTCAGGGGCATTGTCGTACATTTGGGTGTATGATACAAGATCGTGCGTGTGGCGCAATTATATACATGCAGGTAAAAGTAAAAACAGTCAGCCGCACTTCTACAGTGGGGTGGTCAGCGCTCCCTTGAAAAAAAGGTGAAAGATGCATATCAGGAATTGCCACATTCAGAAAACAACAGCCTCCCCACACAGTCAAGAAGAAGAGAGGGGGAGAGAGCATGGTTAATAAAATAATCAGTTTCAAAAAGGACGCCACTAACAAAAAACAAAAATGAGAACCCGAGGGGTTACCGCCTTGGAACGGTCAGTGGCAAATCAAATTGCCACTGGGGGTTTAAACCAGGTTCTAGGGTGCACCAACCTCACACTTGCCCCAACAGGTTCTCGTATCACAAGACAAGTACAAATTGTCTTGGTGAAATAACTCCAACCCACCCATCAGCTCAACAATGTTGTATGCAAAAGCATACAAACATAAAAACATAAGAAGCTAATAGCATTGCAAAGCCAAAGGGCGGGTACTCAATGATCTTTCCGAGACCAGAGCATCTGGAGTAAAATCAGCAAAAACACGATGACAGGGATAAAAGAAACAAATCGAGCTTCTAGGTTCTTTTAAGAAAAGATTTCCCCATTAACCTTCATAAACTCTTAAACCCCTGCCACCGTCGTGCAATCAAAGAGGTAAGCATAATGATCAACTGTAGAAGGGTTAATCACTAGGCCTGCAGAGCGCTGTAAAATATCATGTTGGTAACCTTTCTTTTTAAATTTACAGATGGTTTTTACGAATAACCGGGAGAAATTAACACTGCCTTTTATCTTGAAGGCCTCTAGGGAGTCGGAAGTGGCAATGTGCTCTGGTAGCGCGTTCCACAGCCGGATACCCGAGGGAAAGAAAGAGTGCCGATAAATGTCAAGCCTGCAGAAGGGGACAACAAACTTCAGTGAGTGGCCTCTGGTATTGATAGCAGATGGGTGGTAGGCCGTGCATGGAATGTCGACAAGTCCATGTACAATCCGGTATACCATCACCAACTTCGAGTGTGTGCGGCGCTCTTGAAGGGTTTGCCATCCAAGATCCTTTAACATCTGGCTGGTGCTACTAGTGGTCCTGTAGTCTCCCTTGACAAACCGTGCAGCACGCCGTTGGACTGCTTCAATCTGGCTGATGTTGGTTTGGGTATGTGGGTCCCATACAGTGCTAGCATACTCAAGTATGGGCCTCACGAGCGTCTTGTAACTTTGTTCCTTAATACTTTGAGGACAGCTGGAGAGGTTTCGTCTGAGGAAGGCTAAGGTGTTTGTAGCCTTTTTAGCTGTTGTTGACACATGAGTGTTCCAGGACAGGTCATCAGACAGATGAGCGCCAAGGTATTTGCCATTGGTTACGATGTTCAGCTCTTCATTGTGGATGGTATAGATGGACTTTATAGGGTTTTTTATTTTTAGTGAATCTGATAACCTCGCATTTGCTGGCATTGAAGGCCATCATCCAGTCCTTTTCCCACTGCTGTAGCTTATCAAGATCTTCCAGTAGGGCTCTTGCATCTGCTGGAGAGCGTATCTTTCTGTACAGCAGGCTGTCATCTGCAAACAGACGGGAAGTGGAGGTAACATGTTCTGGCAAGTCATTTATGTATGCCAGGAAGAGCAGGGGGGCCCAGTACTGATCCCTGAGGGACACCAGAGGTGACTGGGGATGACTCTGACATGCAGCCTTCTACTAGGACCTGTTGGGTTCTATGGCTAAGGAAGCTTCTTATCCAGCTCAGTATGTTGCCCCGGACTCCATAGTGGTGAAGCTTTGCGGCCAGGCGTTCGTGTGGGACAACATCGAATGCTTTACTGAAGTCCAGCAGTATGGCGTCTATCTGTTCGCCGTCATCAAGCGCCTTAGCAAGGTCTTGAAGTGTGAGGATAAGCTGGCTTTCTGTAGACCTACGTTTTCTGAAACCGTGCTGGGCATCACTCAGAATGTTGTTTCGCTCGAAGTGTGCCATGATCTGACTGTGTATCACATGTTCCAGGATTTTGCAGCAGACCGAGGTTAGTGATATGGGCCTGTAATTTGCAGGTTTACTGTGGTCTCCCTTCTTGAATATAGGAGTCACATGTGCTATCCTCCAGTCTGCTGGGACTTCGCCTTGTTGAAGAGATGCCTCATAGACTAGTGTAAGCGCTGGTGCTATTTCTTCGGCATAGTCCCTGAGGTATCTAGTTGGAATGTTGTCTGGGCCAGCCGCCTTGTGAACGTCCAGTTCAAGAAGAAGCTTTCTCACACCAGATACTCCTACTGTGAAGTTTGGCATGCTAGGACTGGGTTTACCTTGCAATGGTGGGATAAATGATGTTTCTTCTTTCGTGAACACGCTTGTGAACTGGTTGTTCAAAATAGTGGCTTTGTCCTTTGGGTCACTATATGTCATTCCTTCCGATTTGAGGGGTGCAATGCCGCTACTGTCACATCTTTTGCCTTTGACATAGGTGTAAAGTTTTTTAGGATTTTTGTCTCCACTTACCATGTCTTTAACAAAATTATTGTATGCATGTCTACATTCACTTTTGGTTTCTTTTTTCAGCAAGTATAGTCTAGAAAGATCTTGATCGTTACCAGTTTCTTTCGCCTTTTTGAATGCTCTTTTCTTCTGTCTAGATAAACGCTTGGCTTTTCTTGTAATCCAAGGTTGATTAAAACGAGTGGTACTAAACTTTGATGGAACATGACAGGAAATGACAGAGCAGATGGACTCTTTGAAGGATTCCCATAGAATGTTGAAATCGGTTTCTGGGGTATACCGTGAGGTGAAGTCGTCAACAAAGTCTTTGGTTGCTGTGCGGATCTTGTCTGTGTCGGCATTTTTCCAAAGCAGTATTTTCCTGCGAGGTGGTTTGGCTCTAGCAGCCCTGGCTTTGGCCTGGATGAAGACACCATCATGGTCACTGACACCTGGTACAGGGTTACATCTTTGAATTAGACTTGGTCTGTTTGTGATAAATAAGTCCAGGATGTTTCCATTTCTAGTTGGGAACTGCACTATTTGTTCTAAGCTAAGATCAAGCACGGTGTCAAGGAACAGTTTGCTGATGGTGACAGGATAATTGTGTCCTGCAACTGTGTTAGTTTTCCAGTTGATATCAGGTAAGTTGGCATCACCTCCAATCCAGATAGTTGAGTTGGGGTAGCTGGTGTATAAGTACCTTATATTCCTGCACAGCCCTTCAGCATACTGTAGATCACTGCTGGGTGGGCGGTACATAGATCCAATAATAAGCGGGGCACCACCGTGGCTCTGGATGGCGACTGCTGTAAACTCTGCTTGGGTTGGGAGATCTATGAGTGTGCCAGTAATTTCGTCCTTGGCAATGATGATAACCCCTCCGTGCCGATCTTGTATCCTGTCACGTCTAGCAATAATGTGGTAGCCTGTGGGGATTAATTCGGGTTCGAAAATGCTGTTATACAGCCAGGTTTCATTACCAATGATGATGTCCGGCTTCAGTTCATCAAGAAGAAGCCAAAATGATGTTCTTTTGGATCTAAGACTTTGAAAGTTTATGGCAAGGATGCGGAAAATATTTTGTTCTTTACTTTTGACCGAGGGTGGTGGTTGGGCTTTTGGTGAGGAAGTATATTGTGGCGAGCCGAATGAGGTGCCCTCGGAGTAAAATCTAGCCGACGAGACATTACTGTCAGGGGTCGCTGGGGTGTCAGTTGGAATACTGTACGTGTTCTCGGTTGCGATCGATGTGTTTATGAAATCAGCTGAGACTGAATCAAACAGTGTTGATGAGAAATTTGGCAAGCCACAGGTACAGCAGACCCAGCTGGTGTTCGGGGTGATGGACTTGAAGATGGCCAATGGCATAGCTAAACATTTTGCATGAAACCATGTGTCACATGAATCACTCGCCACAGCTCGCTGGTTGGATTTGCATGGATTGTCTCATACTCCACAGGGTAATTTGTAAGTTGGGCCGGGGTTTGGATGACAATCGCCGGACAATAATACCTTCATAGCTGGTGCATTTAAAATGCAGACTTCTGATTCTAGCAATGGATGGTGGCTTGTAAGCCAAAACATAACAAATATTGAGGAAATCTTGTCTCTTGGCAGATGGTGCGACGGGTATCAGGTTATCATCCAAAAAATGTATCGTCCGAAAAGTTGATAGTTGGAAACCGGAAGTTAAAATTGTTTGTTTACGATTTTAAGAAGACGACTAATATGGCCAATGAGGTTGGGAATATCTATACCAAAACACTTCTGTGGTATGAAGAAAACTTTGGTGAACCAATTTACACTCGATGGGCAGATGCAGGTGGTTCTTTTCAGTGAAGAAAGTGATTCTTGTTAGGCACGGTAAAAAATGCGCCACACCGCGACCTTGACCTTACACCATTCTGCCATTCAATACTTGACCACGATAAACTCCGCTACACACACAACAATATTTTTATGAGTTTTTCTTCTTTTCGCTTTGTTGCAACATTATAATTATATTCTTATTCCTCGTATTCCTGTAAATATCGTTTATCGAACGACGTCCCCGGAAGACGTCCCCGGAAGTGGAAACATAATTTTCTGGCATGCGCACTTCGTCAAAGGGCAAGTAATTTTCAAGGGAAACAACCTAAAAAGTAACGCTTGGTCACGTGACGAGATTCTCATCGAATCCACGTAAAAAAAACGAGATTTCTTATATCAGTAATAGAGAGATGCGAATCTATTTATATATACTCAACAAAAATAAAAAGTATCCACTTTCCTATCTTAAATTTTGTAAAATTTGAAAACGAAAACTGAGAAATCTGTATGTGGACAACTTTGCATTTCTGTTATCATTGCAAAGAGAAAAAGTTTTCTTGAAAATCTGCAGCCACAACTTAGTTATCTTTCCCTTTGTTGTAATAAGGGTTCCAGGAAAAAGTCAGTGATTCTTTGAAGTATTCACGTTGGTTTGAATTAAATCAATCTTTCCACCTCTTGTGATCAATAAAATCATAAAAAATTCATCAATAAAACAAGTAGTCATCGATAAACTACGCTAGAAAGTCCAACCATTTCCAATTACCTCCATTTAAATTGACTATGTAGTGTTTTGTAATCCATTATTAATTGTTATTCGACTTGCCGTTGCTTAGGTCTTGGTGTGGAAGATTATGTTTATGAACAATAGAAATTGAAAACAACTGAGATTAACCAATTGAACACTATCAAAGCGCACCTGATTAAATGAAAATATGTTAATGAGAATATAAGCATAAAAAGTGGATACTTTTGTTCAGTATATATAGGTCTCTGCATTGCATCACTAATTACTGTTATAACTGATAATGTATTATTTCTATTTTATGAAAATAGTACAGTTACTTTCACAATTGCTTTACAGAGGCTTCAGTTCCAGATGAACTGGCACATTCGAGAAGCATGTCATCTAATGTTTCGGTCACAAATGGTCTTTAATAAATAAAAAAGCAAGTAATGTAAATGATTATCAGATGGCACAGTCGTTCCAGCAGATCTTGATATAAACTGTTTGCCCTTGGGATAACACCCATATGCCATCAAGTATGTAAAGGGTTCAAAATCATATTGACACTTCATGCTTATAAACATTCAATGCAATTGAACATTTCCCTAATTGCTATTTAAATCATATGTATTTAATTGAATTATGACTGAATTCAGGAGAATCACACACAAACTGGTATTAACATAGATCTGCTCATTGATCAGTGTTCTAAAAAGAGCCTGATAAATACATTCTGGAATGGAGTCTGTAACAGGGATTCATTGGCAGGGTTTGAAAATCTTGTTGTAACACCATTTGCCAATGATGATAAAATGGTTTCAGTAAGGACAACAAACCATCACATTAGGTTAAATGCTAGGGCCTATGGTCACAAGATTGTGAACCAGTCATAAAACTTTTATTTGCCCATTTGGCATGTTTATCATTTTCAACCAATCAAAATGCTTGAAGACTGACCTCAGTTTTAAATTTAATAAACCCAGAAGCTACCGAATTAAGCCTTAGTAATATTTTATAACGAACAAAACAAGTATATTTATTATAGACAGCACAACACAGGTGCGGATCCAGGATTTCAGCAAGGGGGTTCAACTCAGCGAGTCGTATTTTTTACAGTGTCAATTTGCAACTGAGCTAAAACATCAGTCCTTCGGACACTTCCAGGGTTATCAATAAATTAATATTTGTAAAAAGCCCAAATGAATTTTAGGAGTCCTAACTGATCTAGGGGGATCCGCGGGCCTGCTCCTCCGACAAATTTTGAAAAATTATATGCCAAGTCCTGCATTCTTAGGTATTTTGTGGGAATTTTATTACAATTTTTGAACTACTCCTTCATACTTAATTTAAATTATTTCCTTGTGAGCAGATGTGATGCAAATATAAGCACTCAGATTGAAATACTCTTCCTTATTACCTGAGTCCTTATATGCGACTACAATGTTTCAACTCAAGAAGTTGTTAATTAGAGAAAATAAACTGCTCGAAATGGCTTAGTTCGGGGTTCAGTTGGAAAAGACATTTTAGATGCACTAATAATTGTTAGTGGTGGGATGGTGTTTAGAGAGAAAATTAGCTGTGAGATACTTTTGGTTTCCTACTGGACAAAAATACCATTATCTTTTGAATCATTTTGCACAAACAAATTAATGAACGTTAATGTGCCGAGTCAATAGTCATCTTTTAAAAGTGATGGCTTTACATACAAGTAAAGTAAACATTGTGTATGGAGAAAAACATCCGATTTCTTTTACTGTCCGAAATTATAACGTTGACGTGAAAAAATCTTTATTGAAGTAAAGAAATTAAAGAGTTACTTGAGTGTTTTATGTATTTTACACAGCTTAACTACCATAGAATATTAAGAACCTTCCTCTATAGGTATCAGAACTCGGCGAATAATTCGCTGGCTTCCATCACAGTCCTGTAAAATGTTGTCAGAAAAATAAAATATCTTGTTTTCGTAAACATAAAATATACAAATAATTTTGAATTAGTGTATAAGAAGTCTCATAATCAAGTAATATCGTTTTTAGTTAGAAATAATTTGGAAAAACGATGCAGTGAAACGATGATGGCACGGTGGTGAAACAACGATGGTAAGATGGTAAAACAACGATGGTACGATATGGCACGATGGTGAAACAACGATGAAAACGCGATATTACATCGCGTTTTCACCATCGTACCATCGTGTCTTCGTGTTTTCACCATCGTGGTTTCACCATCGTGCCTTCTCGTTTTCATCATCGTGCAATCGTACCATCGTGATTTCGCCATCGTACCATCGTGCATCGCGATAAACTGAGAGAAAAAAAATAAGTTTGTCCGTACGAAACACCGTACAATTCGCAATCGTCTAATTCTAATTTCCTTGTCAGGGTTTTCTCCTTGTCAGTATCTGGGTAATGCGCCCCGTCCGGTTGTTTCTGGATCACCCCTCGTATTTTATATATGTGTGTTACTGTTACTATAACCCAACCTGTGGCGAAATCGGCCGAAGCTGATTAGGTGAGCTACAAAATGCAAGATGTTCATGATGTTTATCGCTCGACTTTGTCTTTTTTCCATAAGGGAACTAACTCCTCCGGGCATGTTGATTTGCACGAGGGGTGTTCAAAAAGTTTGCGGGAATGTATTACAAAACGTATAATATACCTCTATTACGCACATTATGATAATTATAATGAAATTATATTACAAAATGTATTGTAATAGGTCTATAGGTATACTGGTCCAATTTTAAATAATTCTGGTGCCACGGTACGTTTTCAAGACAAAGTAAGATTCCCGAAGTCGCAAGATATTTTTTTTCAAAATTTATTCAAACACTCAATACACGAACACATGGTAATCTGAAATATATTGCCCTAAACCGATAATGTCGCGTCAAATCGAAAAATTAACGTCAACGGAGGAGTGATCTTTAGCAATGCAATACCACTAGGACAATCAGCGCGCTATCGCTCAAATGTAAGCAACAAATCTTTGTTTGATATTAAAGGTTAAAGCTAATTACACATGTAATATGTTGTATATCAGGGATGTACAAATAGCGTTTAACTAACATTTTTACATGCCGTTACAACGAAAATTACTAGAACGGATAGCATATAAACTTTGCATCACAACCATGAACCGCTGCAACTCAGTGTAACACAACCATTAACCCGCGCACCGTGGAGCTGCAACTCCGAGCGAATCAAAACCAAAAACCGCGCAACGTGGCTGCTCAGGAAGCGATCGCTTGATTATTCTATAAAAGTTCTAGAACATCCTGACCCAAGATCACCAGACTGAGACTCAAACTAGTAGACATGGAACCAAAATAAAACTGGAGACCAGTCTCAAATCTCGAACATCTGATTTGTTGAAATGGCGACTGGTCATTTCAGCCAGTCAGATGCTTGAGATATGAGACTGGTTCCCAATCAAAGTTTTATTATATTGGGCTCAGGAACCAACAAAAAGCTAGAGATTTGATATTGTTCTGCGATCTTAAATGTCATGTTCATCTTGAATTTACTTTTCCTGTTAACTTTCCAAAAACATGGCGCTCAAACGCATTCTTATTGAAATACTCTGCAAGAGCATCTATAAAATTTGCAATTACCACAGTCCGAAGTTTCAAATATATCCCAAAGGCAAACCGATATATAGTAGCACCTTGCGATTTTATTCTATTCACTCAGCCGAGAGAAGAGGCAAAAAACTTAACGAGTTTAGCTGTATTTTCATGCCATCTGACTCGTACTTTAACAGTTTCTGTTCTGAAAACGTGTGTGAAGTATCGGTATTTGGAAAAAGACTTGGGGTAATTTACATTTCAACTTACTGTTGTGAACATGCGACAATGATTGCGACAGTGCTCAAGATCATAACACTAAATCCGTAGACCAGTATCATATCTCAAACATCTATGTATTTGGTTTTCGGTCAATCATCATTAGGGCCTAAGATCAAGAAACGGCGACCAGTCAGAATTTCAGCCAATAAGATGCTTGAGATTTGAGACTGGTCTTCAGATTTAGTTTTATGATCTTTGGTAGAGGTGTGCAGTTGAGTTGGAGTGTACGGATGTAAGTAAAACATGATTGTCTTATGCTTTGAAGGCTAGCACGGCGGCATCTGAAGAGTAAGTGGAGGTCACGTCCCAAGGTTATGAAACTGACAATGGAAACCAGTCTCAAATCTAAAGCATCTAATTGGCTAACAAGGAGACTGGTCTCCACTTCAGCCATTCAGATGCTTGGTATTTTAGACTGGTTTCCAATTTCACTTTCATCATCTTTAGGCCAGAAATTAACGTCTGTCTCAAAGTGTCCAAATGAATGTCACACCCTATCAAAAGAGATCATATGATTATATTCTGAAAATATAAACCAAGCAGTGAAAACTCTACTGGGTATAATTCAAAATGAGCATATTAAGTAAGGAAGGCATCTATTTTGATACAAATGTCAATGAATATAAATGATTGAAATGTGGTTAGCAGTACGAAAACAATTACATGTATAAACGCCAGTGCCTGAAAAGACAGTGAAGCTCATTAAGAGCGGTGCCAACATAATCTTCGTAGGATATAAAGTATGTTAAGGGCGGGGATTTTTTTTTTACTTTATATGCTTTTTGTCATGAACAGCGTGAAATTCGTTCCCTACTGAAGCACTGACCAATTAAAGCAGAAACGAATGTGTAAAAATTGTGGTACTAAAATCCTGGAACGGCATTGGCGCGCCCGGCATATTTTGAGTTTTTTTTTTAATTTTCTATGATTTATGCACGACTCTATCTCAGTAAATTACTCTGTGCGAACGTACAGCAGTTGTGCTTGTGATAATTACTTTTTTTTCTTTGATGACTCGCCGCCGGACGCGATATCGAAAATAGATGTATATTTTTTTCCAAACTTCGTTTCTTTCTTGTATTACAAATATAAACATAAGAATGAATGTTACATTTTATTCAACAGACTCTAACTGCAAATTTTAATAAGTTGCAAAAGGTCCTGTGATTAATCAAATGCCCATGACGATAGAATGAGGGACGCAAGAAACATGCAAAGTTTTCCATGGATTAACAATTGACTACTTTGTAGTTCAATTAAAATTTAAGCAGATTGGTCACATACAGTGGCAAGTGTGCAGGGGTGCGAAGTTGTTTATTGGCAATACACAGGTTAGAATAGTGAGCAAGTAATATGCGTGAAGTCAAAGTTTTGACACCAAGACCATCACAGAGGCCGCATTTTTGTCGTCAAATGAAACCCAACTTGTTGTTCATTTGTTTCTGGAAACCATTAATATTGATTCGTATCTACAAACTTCGAACCACGAACTATCCGTGACAAGAAAATCGGTAAAATTAGGTGGTTCGTCCGACCCCCCTGGATCCGCCATTGATAAAAGCAATATAACAAGCATAACCAATTCCGTTTTAATTGTTTAATTCCAAAGACAAAGCATATGCAACAAAACACTACAATTTGTACAAGACACACATACAGGAGAATGGAGATAGTAGAACAAAAAGAGTGAGGTGGAACAAACAGTAACAGAGCACTTCTATATACATAATTATAACAATTAAATTTAATATTCAAATAAAACTTAACAATAATAACTGATGCAAATACATTTTACAATCTTCAATAACAAATTCTGTAGCAATGCAAAACCAAATCATTTCCTTAAAACCACACTTCATTATATGCACAGAAACAAAAAACGTTAAGTTTACAAACACACTATTATAGTTACATTCTTCCTTGAAACAATGTAAAAGGTAAGCAGTGTGATACACATACACTTAGCTGGAAAGCACTTATGTATTGTTGTACTGAAAACTTAGCACTGTTAAAACAGTCAGTTAATAGTAAATTGAACATATGTAATACAGCTAGTAAACTGTCACATGACTACTGAACATATGTAGTACAGCTAGTAAACTGTCACATGACTACTGAACATATATAGTACAGCTAGTAAACTGTCACATGACTACTGAACATATGTAGTACAGCTAGTCAACTGTCACATCACTACACATTACTGGAAAGCACTTTATAAACTCCTAGACAAACAAGATGGTTACACTTGAGTAGAACGCACTGTGCCCAAGGTTATAAACCGAGCATGAAAACCAGTCTCAAATCTCCAGCAGTCGCCATTTTAGCCAATCAGATGATTTGAGACTGGTTTCCAATCTCAGCTTTATAACCTTCAGCCCTTAGGTGTTATCTCAGATGAGGCTGTCTGAACCTGTCTGGCAAGCTGTATCTGACTGCTGGGAACCTGCGCTACCAAACCCACCGGACGAGGATCGTTCTGACAAGGAATGCTCCATCATGGAGACCAGGCACTGTGAGGTAGTGGTGGGGTGTAAGACCTGTTGGGAGAAAGAAGGAAGATGACTCTTCAGTGAAGGAGTTACACTTATCTGGCTGACAATAGGCTGTATATCTGAAAATATGAGGGAAACCTTTACATTGATGTTGAAGTTAATTAACAAAGACATGCTCTTAACTCACTCTTTCATATATATATGCATTTTTATGCATGTGCAACCAGTTTAGATCCAGATCAGCCGGCACATCCATGTGTCTGATCAGGATCTGCACTGGTAGCATTTTGGTCAGAAATAACCTAATGAATAAAAATGCTAACAGTTAAGATCCTGATAATTCGGCACGGATGTCCCGGCTGATCTGGATCTAAACTGTTCACCCATGCGATAAAGGTGTATTTTTGGAGGAAAGGGTTTAGAGCCTATATTTAACAGGTTATTGCAATAGCAGTGATTTATGTAAAATTTGTTTTATTTTAAGTTGTCCTTCACTGAAAACACAACAAATGTTATAAAGAACTTGATTTATGTTGCATTTGAAATCAATATGGCTTTATTTCTTATGTGTAATGCTAATGAAATATATCACACTATCTCACTGATTAAAAAAATCATTAAGAGAGCATGCTGCAACCGCTTTTTACCAAATTGAATGAAGTATATATATCAGAAAACTTCTATTAATATATAAAAACCAGTTTTTCCATTTTAACAATTTTTTTTCAAAATATACAGCTGTGGGCTCATTACAGTTTGCTCTTCATGGAGCTCATTTCAAGATTTGACAACATTAAATATTTGAATGCTTCTTTGAGATGAACCTACCTGACAGGACATCTTCAAACATGGCACTTTCCTCAGAGTGAGGCATCATAGTCTGGGTGGGGGGTTTAGAAACTCCAATGACTCACCATTAATGATTCCTCACTTACCGGAATGAAGAAATGAAATAAAATGCAATTTATCATGATAAATTTCATTACTCACTATTTGTGAAGCCTCCTCTTCAAGTTCCATATCTTCTTCTATCTCCTCCATGGAGTCTGGTGGCAACATGATATCCTCCTTGATCAGGGAGCAACTACACATACATGTACCTCCCAGGTAACTCATCTCCTTCTCAAGATGTCTGCAAAGGAATATATGACATTAACCCTTCACTCCATTGATACATCTTTATTGCATGGGCAAACAGTGATGTTCCAGATCTGCCAGCACTGTGCCATCAGAACAGGGCTGAAGGCTATAAAACTGAGATTGGAAACCAGTCTCAAATCTCAAGCATCTGATTGGCTGAAATGGCGACTGGTCGCCATTTCAGCCAATCAGATTATTGAGATTTGAGACTGGTTTCCATGCTCAGTTTTATAACCTTGGAGCCAGGATCTACACTGCTTTAAGATTCATTAGGTTATTTCTGACTGAACTGAACATTACAGATCCAGATCAGATAGCACTGATCTGCCAGCTGATTTGGATCTACAAATGCCACATATGTAAACATGCGTTTATACAGAGTAAAGGGTTTTTAACTGGTATGCATTTCTTTTGAGAATGATGTATTCAATACATTTCTTAGACACTTAGTAAGAGGGATTGTCTGTTTGGAACAGATCTTTACATAAATGCTTGCTTAAAAAGCATATCAAGTTTTAACTTGCCAGCTTTCACAAAATAATAATATTAATAAGAAGTACATGTATAAAGAATAATAAAAGGAATTCATCAAAGCAAATTGAAATTCATTACAGGATGCTTCATTATTCCAGATAGAAAATATTATGAAAGTACTTTTAGTCACAGACAATTTATTTGTTAATGTTATAAAATAGGAGCAATATTAAAATGTTAGCACATAAGAACATTATATCCCTGACCTCGGTAATGCAAAAGTACACTACATCTACCACATTGTAAAGTACATGATTTTATGATTTTTAACTTACATTTTCCTTACTAATTTTTCCACTTGTAGCCAACAATTAAACACTTGAAGCCAAAGAAACATGCTTTCTCATTCTTCACATAGTCTGTGGCTGTATCCAACAAAAACATCACCTCGTTCCCTGAAACGTTACATATTGGTTAGTTTCAATCTGATTAAAACCATCTCCTAAAAACTGCTATGCTATCCGGATCTGACGACGAGAAACTAAAAAGTGTTTTTATCACCAACCCTTTAAACCAATCAGATTGTCACCTACAAAAACGCAAAAGTTAAAAACAGTGTTTTAAACCATGGGCAACCTGCATAAGACTTATTTTACAGAAGATATAAGTTTTTATGGAGAAATGCATACATTTCTACTTTAATAACATCTTCAGATCATTTTGCGAACGTTATAAATCATGCTTCTAGTGTTGGCAATTTCTAAAAATAGTTACGGGGAAAACCACTACAGCTACTAGTAAAATACGGTATATGCTAGCCGTCATCCTAGTTTGATTGGTTTATTTTAAACCTTTTAACCCTTCCTCCATATATACGCCTATAAGTCATGGGCTAACAATTTATTACAGTTGACAGATATTTTTCTCACAAAGTGCAATCAAGTGCATTTTGTCATGAAATTTTCCTACCATTTCATTGAAATGTTGCAAAGAAGCTACCCCAGCGCCATCTACTTTGCTTAAATAGTCAAGTTGGGGGTTTAACTGAGGCCAAAATGGTCCATGTTTTCATGCAATTACCAGCCAGGTCATATACAAGTTTTACTATCATGTAAGATCCAATACTTACTGGAGAGCCATTCGTTGTGCGAGTCAGCTGAAATGTCACACTGTTCCTTTGTGGAGGTACACCAACCAAGCCACCCTACAAAAGATTGACAGTCTGGTCAAACACCTAGTTATCAGGTGAATTTTTTTGTTTACATATTTAGAATAAAGGTAAATCATTTTTATCTGGTGGAAAAGTTGTCTACAACAAAAAGTTTCCAAATTATCAAGATGAAATGCCCGCTTGCCAACAGTTGTTGTTTGCTAGCAATAAGGGCTGGATTTTATAAAGCTGAGATTGGAAACCAGTCTCAAATCTCAAGCATCTGATTGACTGAAATGGCGACTGGTCTTAGATGCTTAGCTTTATAACCTTGGGCACAGGTTACACATATTTAAGTTTAAAATAACTAAAGTGCTAATTAAAACATTTTTCACAGGGGTAGCAAGTGTAGATCTAGATCAGATAGCGCAATCACACAGTCTGATAAGGGGATACACTTGTCCCTGTAAGTCAATTCAGTAAACAAATTTCTGTAAAATACCCCTACAACCAAAGGGCTTGTCTAAATTGATAATGTGTGATATATTTAAAATAATCCTAAGGGAAAGTGTTAATAATAATATTATACAATAATGTAGTAATATCACTCATTTTATTTGACGTTTTGGCCTATGGCCTTTATCAAAATGTTTATGTTAGAAAACTTTCTACATTTTTTTTTATCAACTTTACAGAAACATAATTAAAATTTAGAAAGTTTTCTAACATAAATATTTTGATAAAGGCCATAGGCCAAAACGTCAAATATTATGAGTGATATTACTACATTATTGATAATGTGTGAGTCTATCATAAATATGTCCTGCATTAATACCATGCCTCAATCAGACAATTCATGTAAATGGTTGACAAAAACACAGATGCTTCGCATATAAAGTCCCTTTCTGACCTTCCTAACATGAAAATAGGTAACACCTGTTTCTTTTACAGCTTTAGTCACATTCATGACCTGGGCTGAAGGTTATAAAGCTGAGATTGGAAACAAGTCTCAAATCTCAAGCATATGATTGGCTGAAATGGCAACCAGTCATGGAAGGACAACTGGAACAAGGACTTGTCGCCGATATTCTTCAGAATTTAAGTTCTGGATTAAAACTTAATTTAACGGCAACCAGTTATCATTGAACCTTACTTCCCATGTTAGCTCTGGAGTTTCTACAATTTCAATAAATGGTAACTTCAGCAGCAGTTTTTTTAAGTGTAATACAATTAGGCTTCCATGTATGATTTGTATACACTGCGACAGATCCAGTTCTATTGAATTTGGACAGAAATTCAAACTTAATACATGTTGTTTGCATAAATAGATAACAGTTTGTAAATGAAGGAATTTATTCCAATCTTTTCAGGCATTAACCAACTGGGACCAGTTAAGCTGACTAGGGGTCAAATCTTAAAAAGCAAAATAGATCAATTTATAGAATATAATGATGACCATGTTAATGGTATGTCATTACCAATTGTTTTTCTAGTGTACAAATGCATAAAGTTAGTGATGAGATCTATTTTGAAAATAATTACTTATTTTAAATTTAACCCTAGGCTAGCTATCAGACCACTTTCCTTTTACAAGGAACGTTTACATTTTAGTTAACAATTGTATTAACCCTTTCCTCCATAAATATGCATTTTTTACGAATGTACGACCAGTCTAGATCCAGATCAGCCAGCACATCCGTGCCGTCTGATCAGGATTTGCACTGCGTCAAAATGAACCAAGAGTAGGTCTTCAAACAGAGTATCAATCCTGGACATGTTGTATCTTATTTCTTTGTCTGCACTTGTGTAAATATATCAATAAAATGTCAGAAGTTTAACAAAGTAGGCAAAGTAAATAACTGTGGAGTCTCCAACAATTAAAAGACCAAATTTTCAAAAGAAAGATCTGCAGTGAAATTTGGAATTTTCAAAATCTCCCAATGTTGTTTGAAGTAAATCTCCCACTTCATCATCAGAAAAGTTTCACTGTTATCAAATGTATAATGGCACCAACAGTTCTTGATATAATATACTACTCAAAATTTGATAGGGATTACTTTCTGTTTTATTCCGAAATAATGCCCCTACCAAGTTTTAACCGATGATCCACTTCAACAATTGTCTGCTCATTCCTTTTCTGGCACAAAGCTGATGTCAAATGACCAAAGTTTTCAGAATCACAGTAAATATTTTATGGTTTCAACATGTACAGAATAAACCCAATCTTTTGAGTGATCCTAAACAAATTTTGAGTAGAATATATATCTGACCTACCAATTTTATATGGTGCCCTGAACCCTATCCTGGCGACTCAGGTGTCTGTACGGAATCTAGTGCACATCACGTGACCAGTGGAAATAACAGTGCTCAGATTAGTGTATCCACAGAATTTACCAAGTGATGGAGAGTTGATGGTACCATGGTCTCGTAACTCGATAAAATCAAAGTTACATCTGAAAAGTAGGGTTAAAACATAATGATGCAATAATCTTTGTCAAAAATATCAATCATGTATAAGATGGAAATTCTCAAAATCTAATATAAACAATACAGTAGACTCTGGGAAATCGAATACAAAAATTGTCAGCTAAAAATATTCTATTGCCCGGAGTATTCGATTGGCCGGTAATCGTATTCATCATTAAATCTGCATATAATTGTTGACAAGGGAGGTCTGGTAGATCGTGTTCTGGACAATACTCGTGATAAATATGCATTATTTATATGTTTATTAATTGATTAATAGACCCTTCTGTCATGTACTGCTACAAAATCGAAGTTTCAAATTATATTATGTCACCGCGACATTTACAATGTGAATGTAAAATAAGTATTAAGAGGTCGCAAACATTGCAAATGGCGAAAACTAGCTAAAATTTCAACTTCCTGGTTCAAAGTGAAAGTAGATTTCTATAGATTTCTACTTTCACTTTGAACAAGGAAGTAAGATTTCCTTGAATTTCTTGAAAACCCTAACATTGTTTTAATGAATTGGCACTAAACATTGTAGACCAGCATATACTTATTTCAGGTATGAGTTGCTTTGGTATATTGTTCATGAATTTCAGAGTTCTCATGCAAACGGTTTTTCTTTTGTTTTAGTATGTGCTTGGAAATTAGAACATGAATTAGACTAAACTGAGCTTGCAAACATTTACTACATCCATAGCTAAATACATTTATTTACTAAAATCTAGGTGGCAATAAGTATTTCCCCCAAAATTCATTTTTTGAAATTTTAGCCTGTTTTCGACATTTGCAATGTTTGCGATACCTTAAAACACTAACCAATGGGAACATATTCCATAATAAATTATATCCCAATACTTCTCTCAAGTATCATATTTCAGTATTATTGCATCATCAAAAAATTTAACCCAGCTAAAAATGTCAAATGTCACGTACACACTTCTTGTAGATCAAATGATTTCAAAGCAGAGCCGATAAAACAACACAGTCTTGATACGAGCCGACAATTTCCTTTAAAGTTGCATTTTATTGATGGGTTGATATCAATGTTTACCTCCATACTAACTGTCAATCAAATTCAGTCTCCGTATGAAATTAACAGGGAAGGGGGTTCAAAGAAATGTACATAAATCTATGAGTGTTTTTAAAACATGTTTGAGAAAATTATTTTTTGTTTGTTTTGAATTGTGCTGATTATGTGTTAATTAAAAGAGACAATGGAATTTGAACGCGGATTATTGTAAGTACATGTACCAATAACGTCTCGATAAAGGATAGGCCTAGGTTGCTTTGTATTTGTAACAGATTTTTAACGCCTGATTGAATTAGCTGTTTAAAAGAGGTGATGGGCTAGAGTTTGTTTGCCCGGAGGCTTCATTATTCTTCTTCATCGCTGTCGAGAAAATTTAATTGGATTTATCAGCAGACAATAGACAAATAATAAAGGTGTCATAAGCTTTGATATGGACGATTAACGGTACATCCAGTGTCATTTCCTGTTAACAGGCGAAGTAAATATTCGATTTCAACCAGTTTGGCAAGAAAATTTGCAAATTTTTTATTGGATTCGATTTGGCAATATATTCTCTTATCCGATATCCAAATGGCCGATAAAATTTACATTGCTTATATCCTTTCCACGACCATAACGTATTTAAACGTGACAAAATTTTGACTTCCCAAAACCCGACCCTGTTTTACGGGAGGACACCCGAAACGTATTTAAACGTATCAAAAAAATCGCTTTTCAAAAAGTTCGATTTTAAGAAAAAAAATCTAATTACATGTGTTGCTGTTTCTTCATCTTTCATTGTCAAAATAAAAAAGTGGCTCCAAAACAGTTATTCATTATTTTAAAAAATACCTATATCTACCTAGTAATAACTTAAAAATTACATTTTTTGCAATGGCATTAAAATTAATGACTGTTAATTAGATTAATTAATGTATGGATTTTTTTTTTATTATTTGAGTTGTATCACTACAACCCGTTTATTTTTCCATTGTTATCATACAAAATACATATTTATAAATACATGTTCAACAATATATGACTAAATTTATGTAACAGTATTAAGGGCAGAACATTTTATGTATAAATAGGTAGCAAAACAAGTCAACAATGGTTTTAATTTTAAAAAAAAAAGAAATAGAAAAAAGACAAAATAAAAAATCAAACCCGACAAAGGCCAAATGATACATTTTAAAGAATTAAGAATAGATAGATGTTGATATATTGAACCATTTCCATTCCTATATCCTGCTTATAATTCAAAGTTTAAAGGACCCCATTTCATACTATGACTTTGTAGTTTGTTTTTCGGAATTTTACCTTAAATTTTCACCCATTACGTAAAAGAGCGTTGAAATTCGGGAATTTAACGCACTATTCTTGATATGCATTTCCCACCTTTTTTTACAGAAGAAAGACCGTAACGTTAGGTAACGTGTTTAACAGTTATTTATCGGGTTTCTTACCATGTTGAAAATTTCAAATTTCATTAAAAGGTAGAATACCGGTAACAGACATATATGCTTTATTCAAACATACACTTATCAACGGGCATTAAAAAAATTTACGCAGATTTACATTATGGGTTTTAAAATCGCCAAGAAAGCATACGTTTAAATCAGGGTTGGGCGGTAAATACCACCCCCGGTATTTACCAGTGGTATTTACCGGTAATTACCGCCCTGGAAAATACTCCCCAAAGTGGCAAATACTGGAAAATACTGGCAAATACTACACAGATGAGTTTTTTCCTTAAAATTACTGCAGGAATATTAACTTAGTTGACTGTTATTAATGTTTTATCATAATAATAATTTAATTAATTAGATATTTTAATTAAATTTCATATCAGGTGATCGCTTTAAGCACTTAAAGTAAAAATAAATCTTAAAGAAATGTCTTTTTTTTTACTTAGAACCTTACAATACAGCAGGTGAGAAATTAATTCTGGTCCACCTGTTCACTTGGCCATTGACACTTAACAAGCAAGGCCATAAGGTCTAGACTATTAAAACAACATGTTTCATACAAGGGGCTGTAATAGCCAGGGGCAACACAGGCAACAGTGTCATAAATAACATATACAATTTGTCTAGGTCATGTAGGTGCAAGTAAATGATTGTCTATTGGTGTGACTCCAGAAAGCTGCCAAACTGGTGTTCGGTTACAGATACTTTATGGGGAAAGAAGAGATTGCCTGGTAGACAGAGACTTCTTTTTATCTAACCTTATGTGTTATTGTATTCATGTATATTTATTGTAAGTTGTGTACATAACTTGTTTATCATTAAAATTAACCGTCTAAAAAGCTGACTCCATTATTGTTAATAATTAAAATTTGAAGTTATCCACATGCTGACTATAAGGGATACATTGTATTGTATACATTCCATGGGTGGTCAATTCAAATGGCCACTTTTTCAGTACTTAAATATTTTATTTATTATGGATAAAGTGATAAAAGTGTTAAACTTAAGTATAAATGTAATGGTAATGGGTAAACTTGAAATTATCTATATGAATGATGATAATAGGTAATAAAGTATAAATTCTAGACTGGTCAATTCAATCGACCAGTATTTGCCAGTAATTGCCAGTATTTGCCGGTAAATACCGCCGGCATGGAAAATACTCATATTTGCCAGCATTTTGCCAACCCTGGTTTAAATACGTTTCGGGCGTCCTCCAGTAAAACAGGGTCGGGTTTTGGGAAGTCAAAATTTTGTCACGTTTAAATTCGTTACAGACGTCCGTCCGGAAAACAGGGTCGGCGCGGAAAGGATATAGGAAATGGTTTTGTGTTTGAAAATCGTACCCCATTTGCCGATATATTCTTATAGCCGATACCCGATTTTGTGGAGTCTACTGTATAACATGGTGTAAATATCAATACTTTCTTATGCAATGAAAGTATCATATTCCTAATTTTCATTGAGAACACCAAATGATTCTTTAATGCTTCACAATTACTTTAGCACAAACCTTTGTTCATCCAAAATTTTCTGGTTTAAATGGTATCAAAGCTTGTTTTTTTATGTGCTTGGTAATGCACAAAATTTACTCCACTAATTTTAAGAATTTTGCACCAACTTAATAGTAATTTACATACATGTAGGTGTGCAAAAAAAACTGTGCATGCATGAAGGAAAACAAGAAAATCATTATTCAAACAAGCTCTTTTTATTGTTAGTATTGTTTTAAATGTTACATATATTTAAACCTGTTCGCTGATTTGAACTATCTGAGATATAACAGTGAACCACAATCAGAGTATTTCCCTTGAAAGTATCTGAAATTTTGGTGTGCAGTACACTATTTTCAATGGGTGTTATTTCAGCTCGTACCACCAATACATCAACAAATGTTGGATTTTCAACTCTGCTCAGTCATATTATTAAAATGCTGAACACATGGAGCTCACTTTATAGATTTAAATTAAAATTTTGGTTTTTAGAAATAAGTAAATCATACTATTGTGTTTAAAATTTTATTTCAGGTAAAGTAATATAGTTGTGAATATATGTTTTATTTTTGATATTATTAATAAAGAAATTATTAATAAACTCTTACAATTATGTGAGTTTTGACTTAAAACTAGTTTTTAAATATCATGTCAATACTTGGTGGTATGTTAAGATATTATAAATGACAATAGGAATATTTCAATTTACTAACATTGGAATGGTAATTAAATCACCTCATATGCTCGGAATTCAGAATAACCAGCAAAGTTGTGATTTCAGTTTGAGTATTCCCTAGGGATTTGTGAATAAGAAAACTTACTTGGAATGCATTTCTATGCCAAAATCTTCCAGGAAGTCAACCTCTCATGAGCTGGTGCTATAATCACCCAGACACAGTCCACATTCTGTGGATAGTTTCTAGGATAGTTTGGTGACATGAACATTCCACTGGTTGTCAAGATATCCAGTGACAGCTGGCTGTTGCAGGTTACACGGACCTCTACAAAACTGAGACCAAAACCATCAGCCGTTATGGATACATCCGTTATAAACTGTGTACACTGAGGAAGTCTACAAGACAGCTGGTGCAATGATTATGTTGCCACAGAATGATCATTTGTATTATAACCAAGAGATGGCAAGTTTCCATAGTAACCATTCAACAACTGTAAAAGCAAAGGAGTCATTCTTAATTCAATTCTAAAATAGTTTATATATATATATATATATATATATATATATATATATATATATATATATATATATATATATATATATATATAATATTATGTATGTTGTCACTGAACTAATAATCCTAGAACACAAAGTTTTTCTTTTTAGTATATAAAATGTATATAAATATGTTAAATGACAACATTTTGCAAAATATTTTTTTCCTGACAGTCGTTAATCAGTTAAAAAAGTAAATGCCAACAATTCCCAACTTTATTTTCTTGAAGTTACGGTATATACTGGTCATCTGTGGGTTCGCGTTACTTAACAGTTATCACAGTGAAGTAAAGACGAAAAGAAACTTACCTGTAAAGTTTTGATTTATTTCTCCTATTCCAACCTTTCCCTGTTATTTAATTCTGAAAATGACCATGGAATATAAAAAAACAATGGAATGCATCCGTATGATTGTCATTGGTGTCCGCCATCTTGTCCTGATGACGTCATCATTCGTTTCGCGGTATGTGAAAATTCTTGGAATTAATCGAACACTCGTAGGTTTAGACCTCTAAATGTTTAATCAGAAAACAAGTCATTTAAAGTGTGATAAGTGAACATGTCAAAACTTTAACTGTTAACTAAATTTTAACAAATAACAACTGTTAATCACAGTGACTGTAAAAAGTTATTCCTCTGGACAGTGCTTGCAATAGAAAGAACTGCCCCTTCTAAGCACCCTCACATCTGTACAATACATTAAATGTACCCAAGGGTAGCTTCAAAGGCCCTCTTTAAATTTTCCCTGTCATAGGTCTTCTTTTCCCTGTTAGGTTTTAATCTCTGTAATGAAATGAAAATGACTTGAATACTTTTGTACTTTTAGCATGGTCACAGTCTACTTTCATTCCATATTTAATATTTAGTGGTTGGTTGCCTATCTTATTTAAAATTTAGTGGTCGGTTACCTAACTACATATAAACACTTCCGGGGCTATTGGCGGGGCAGACGAACTTGTAAACAAAGCAAAATAGGACAAAAATAAGGGCTGAGGGTGAGTTTTTTTGCTTCATTTCTAACAAAAACACTATATTTGATGTATACGAACAATTACTCACCAAGAAACTGCTCATGACTGTTGAAAAAAATGTTTTTCCGTCAGACCACAAATATAGGTCAGCAACGTGACAAAGTAAACAATCGGTAGAGGGCGCAACGCAAATACCGCGAGACGAATGATGACCAGTATAATACTTATGATCTAACAAGGTAGTAATTTTACCTCTGTTTTTATCTATCTGACATGGGTAAGGAGGAATGCTTCCCATATGGTAATTTAATGTTGCCAGCATGACTTATATCTCTTCCCAAATTCATACACAACTTCATACATACATATGCCTTTTTCTCATGAATCCGTGGCTTCTCATAGAATTCGTGGCTCTAGAAATCTCGTTTAAAAGAGCTTATTACGTGTTACCGCGTGTCTGAGTTCTACGCTAGTTCTAGTGTTGACCAAACTCAAGCTAACTGTGCACAAACAATGCGGAAGAAACAGGTATTCGGCTTACAAATTACTCTTAAACATCATAAACTACCTTTTTTACGATAAAATCCCGTTTTTGCACGTGCTTTTCTTCCAAATATTAACTAAAACTTCAACAATTTCATGAAAATATCCTACGGCGTCCATTTGCAATACGTCACGTGACTTTCATCAGTATTGGGAAGAGCTCGATTTTGTATAGTTCACATAAAAAATATAGCGTGTTCACCCAATTAAAATCCAATTAAACTTCCTATTTTTATTACCCAGTTAGTTTCAATTATGCAAACCCCCAAACCCCAATATATGTTTATTTTAGGTTAAACCAAGGAAGCAAGAGAAAAGGTACAGGAACTATCCTGCAGAGATTAAGCTAAAGGCTTACGAGGCTTGTTAAAACTTGTGTGCCAGTTCAAAGGACTTCCAAACAGTTTGGTATCCATATGCAAACTTTAAGGGACCGAGTTAAGGGATATGTGGACCCTAATTATTACAACTCTGGAGGGGATAAAAGGTGGCCAATATGCAAATATAAATGCAATAATTAAAACAAAACTGTAAACATGTTTTAAACAGTTATTTTAATCTTTTGCAGTTGTCAATATGTGTTTACAAAAACTCTGTCATTATGATCCAGTTTCATCTGGAATTCTGCTTGACTGTTGGAGGTGTTCACAGACACAAGTTTTTGTGTTCAAACTGTGAAAAGGAGGCCAGTTTATATCTGTATCTATAACAGCAAACCTGCAAAATACTAATATACAAATATATTAAACATATTGAAATAAATTTAAATGTTAATCAGATTTCATATTAGAATATGAAACTTTGCCATTAGCAGGCACATATGTAATCTCAGGGTTCTCCCCAGGCCATTTTAGCGTAGCGGACCCGCTACGCTTAAATTTTAAATCCATAAATCCTCTATCCCTAAAATTAACCGCTATGCTTTAGAAGATCAGCGCTACGCCTAATTTCCTGCTGATAAAGTTTTAGTGTATTCCAACAATTACAGTAAAGTGTGTCAATTATGCGTAACAATCACTGCATGACATCGGTAACGGGTTAATTTACTGATAACAGTACTGACTATATGTACGGGGAGACTTTTTACGGCCGCCACACTGCACAAATAGCGCTACTGTGAAGTTCAAATGATAGTGCCTCTAGCTGGGAGCGAATAGACGAAAAAATAGACAACCAGTTACCACGGTGGTTATTGCTCATGGCCAAAACTATTGCTAAATTAACGGTAAAAAATTATAGTACTGGTCGTTTTCCTGAGATAGATATGGCATCAGGACTTGGGGTGACTATAGATATTTCACAAAAACTGCACCTCCGCACAATTGAGTGTATTTGTAACCTTTCAATGTCTTTGGTAACCGGCGTAACTTGTTCTATGTCTTTGGTAACCGAATTATAATATCAGTTTTTGTCATGTACACTTAACCATTATGTGTCTTCTTAAATATTCTGCATTGATGTTTTTCTGGTTACTGGGTAACCCTTCTATATCTTTGGTAACCAGCAGGTAACGCCAGGTTACTCGTCCCCATCATTACTATAACTTCTTATTTATTGTAGAAAATTTCCATTGAAGACATAGAACAAGTTACCCCGGTTACCAAAGACATTTAAAGGTTACAAATACACTCAATTGTGCGGAGGTGCAGTTTTTGTGAAATATCTATAGTCACCCCAAGTCCTGATGTTCCAATGCAAATTTGGCCGAAATTCTACATATTTGAGAACCTGCAAACTATTTCCTGCAATGATTTTTCAAATAAAATCCCTTTCATGCTAATATTTTATGTGTCCCTACCCCAAGTCCTGATTTTCCAATGCAAATTTGGCCGAAATTCTACATATTTGAGAACCTCCAAACTATTTCCTGCAATGATTTTTCAAATAAAATCCCTTTCATGCTAATATTTTATGTGTCCCTAATCTCCCTAGCAGCTGGAAAGTGTCTCCCATCCGTTTCGATTTTTCAGCATTTGACATTGAAATACCTCACCCCAAAGTATTCTCAAATTCAGCCCGGCCGAATGCGTTTTCATCCGGCTACTGTTCAACTCAGAACATACAAAGCTAGCATCAATGCATCTGAGCCACTGTGATCAGATTTCACATCTCATATACTATACAATATTATAAAAGAATATGCCATCTTTAATTCAAACAATGATTTTAATGCATTTTATTCACGGCTATCCCAAATACTTAGAAAACCGGGACCAAAGTGCGAAACTATCCCCTGCCCCTTAACCATTACGATCCGCTCTGCGGACCCAATATTAGAAAAAAGAAATCTATTTAAATTTAAGAAATAAATTATAACTTTAAACAAGAAACAACATGCAATTCATTTTTATTACAACTCAATCATCTGTATCAGCAATAAAATTCGTAGTTATTATTACAATATGTATAACATTACATGTATATAGCGGACCGCATATTAGTCTTCGCCGACATTCTTGGTTCCCCGTATTTAGGCAATACATATAGCTAGCAATTGTAACCAGTAGGATGTAAACACATTTTACAAACGGCGGTTTATTCAAGTGGAAAGCGTTTTTCAAGCAACCAAAGAATTAAAACAAAATTTGTCTTTACATGACATGGTAGTAGTGTTTTTAGTGTTTTCCATTAAAATTTATGTATGTCCAAACACACTGTACACAGGTGGAAGGAATTCAAGGATCTTACCTGGGTACAGAACATGTATCGTCGGAGGACCTATTTTGACGCTGCCCTATTTTGACGCCTTAATTGTTTTCATCTCTATTTCATTGAATATAATATCTAATGATGTAATTTTCTACCAAACTGCTTACAAATTGTGTTCGTATTATTTTCTATCATAAATGTGTATAGAAATTGATTCCATGAAGTTTTTACAGGGTTTTAATTGTTTACCTCCATTTTTATTTGAAATTCTTAATGCACTTTTTTACCTACATTGATAAATCCAAAATTTTATTATGTAAGCAAGAAAAGTAAGAACTGTATGCACAACTGAAGCTCTCATCACAGGTACTTGAAACAAACTATTTTTAATGTTCTATATGGGCTATATACTTTAATAGTCTTATTACAGTATATAGCCCATATAGAACATTAAAAATAGTTTGTTTCAAGTACCTGTGGCTCTCATACACTTTCAGAGTTGGTAAGGTATGAATTGCAGTATGTGTATGTGTTTTAAGATCAGTAAACACTGTTCCAAATACATATACTTCTTACATTGTTTTTATATATTTATTGTTCTTAGCTTGATAATTTGAAGTGTCTATGAAGCTTTATTTTATAAGTATGGTGAATCTAAAGAGCAAACAATTATGCTGAAAATATTTTATTGCATGTAGACAATCAGAAGACAAAACGTTTATTTATTTGAATAATTACTTTGGTATCTGGTGACACTCATTTGAGAGCCCATTGACACGATGTCTGACCTTTATTAAAAATATCTGGTTTTCATCAGCTAGCTAAAACAGATCTTTGACAATCATAAAATACACACTTTATTTTATTTCTTTTGACTCAGAATTTACAAAGAGAGAGTGCAAAACATAAAAATAAGGAATTTATACTGTATACACTTGAGAGAATTATTTGATGCATCATCTAAGCAAAGGCGTCAAAACTGGGCACTGTCAACAAATACAGGTCCCCCAAGGGTCTACATCGGGAAGTTGTCTTTTAAATTTTATAAGCCATTTATTGACATTTTTTGTATTTTATTTCAATTAAGAAGAGATGACTTCAGTTATAAAACAGTAAAACTTCTATCTGAATGGTAAATTAAAAAAAATAATTTGGCTATTATGCTTAAGGGCGTCAAAACTGGTTACTCGAGGATACCCCATCCCCAGGTGCACCCCATGGGCCAAAAATGTTTAAAACTGAAAAAATTCATACATTTCATACAAAACTGACAATTTTTTCATATCCTAACTATTATAGAAGATTAATTAGTATAACCAGGTATGATAAAGAAGTAAGGCACGTTTTCATGATTTTGTATGTTAAAAGGAACAGTTTTACTGCATGCTGTTTTTTCTGTCTGAAATAAATTTTTCCCAAGAATCTTTGTTCAAAATGCACATAAAATTTTTCACTTCATTGGGCATTGACTGTTATGCATGCCACATTACCTTGTTCAATCCAAAATATACCCATTCAGTTTAATACATCTAGACCCTTTCATTTATATCACTTTTCACAATCTTTGCAGAAATAATCTACACCTTCAGTTTGAAAATGAGCCCACTTTTGTTTTGACCTAAGACTAGCAGATGCCCTGTGAATCCAAAACATACATGTACTACACTGAATCCACTGTGTGCCTTTTCTGCCTATCTTTTTTTGCAAATTTTACATAAATCTGTGTCAGGTAAATCATCCCGTGTCTCAGCAGATGTACTAGGTTCTTCTGTGTCAAAAGAAGTGCTTGGAATAGCAAGTCCTTGATCTGCACTTGATGTTCTGGGAATTTCAGCTGAACTTTGGAAAACAGACACTCGAGACATTTGTGAAGACTGAAGAATCAATGTTGATAAACTTTCAACTAATTGTTCTTTTTTCAGTTTTGACTGACCTGATGAACTGTAAGCCCTCATTAAAAGAATCAATTGTTTCTCTGTCATATTTTTCAGAACAGGCACTTTTTTAGAATCATCCCCTGTAAGAGAGCATGGGAAATTCTTTTGTTTTCAGTTGAATCCTTTATAATTTCGTCAAAAGAAAGTGATTTCCCTGAAGATGTGCCTGTTTTTGCTTTCCTAATTTGTACTTGCTTTCTGTGCTCCATTGATTTGGAAATTTTGAATGCTTGCAATATATCTTTTCTGAACTGGGCTAACATAATTAGCAAAAACTTCTTAACAATGAACTCCATCATATGTTCAATCAAAGGCAGCATCTCCAAAACTGAAACCATATCAGATAATAGCAAGTTCACCTCTGATTCCATGTCAGTTTCATAATCTTCATCTTGAGTTTTCTTTTTCATGCAAATTTTGACAAAAACTGCTTTTAAACTGCTAAATTCATTTATTTCTTTCCAACACCAATCAAAAATATGTTCCGCATTTTCATTAAGATTTTTGTCAACCATGAGTTTCAAACATTTTTCACACAATTAAACCAAAAATTGGAACAAATCATCTGAAATATGTGTCAATCCTTTATTTGTGTATTGTTTTCTAACTGTGTCAAGAAGGGAATCCTGATCAAAAGAGGTGGACTTAGATACTCCTCTTGTTCTTGAAGATTGTCAATAAAATTCAGAATTTCTTTAGCATTATTGTATTTCATTTGTCCCTCTGCCGAAACACTGTACTTGCATCTCCTTAAAGTAGACATCTGTTCCTTTCTTAACTGACTAACACAATAGCCACCTACATATCTAATTCTTGATCTAGAAGCAGCTGAAACCTCTCTTTTAGTTATGTCTCTCTCACTGACCGGAAACAGTTTTTCCTTTTCAGAGATAATGAATTTTCTAACAGAATTAGTCAACTGGTAAGTTATATACCAGTGTGATTCAGTAAGCTCATTTACATTCTTGAAACATAGTTTACAATCTAGCTTATGCTGGTCACTGGTTTGGTGTTTGTGGCAACTTTCATAGAATTTTGTAATTGTTTCAGGCTTCACAGGAACAAGATTCACAATATTCATTTCATCCATTATTGCAGTGAAAGCTTCAAATTTCTTTGCACAGAACACTATTAAATCATTCATTGAAGTATGATTTAAATTATCTATTATATCACACACACCCTGTTGTTTTGGAGTTAGTATTTCCCCTGAAGGCCTGACTTTGTTGAGGATACCTGTTACACTGAATTCAGCGGGTAGTTGTACATTTGCTGGGTCTTCTGTGTCAATTTTAGCTATCAATTCATCAAATTCTTCATATGAAGAAACCTGATCATATATCTCAAAGTCAGCATCAACTGTGAACTTGTCTGTTTCCGTTCTCTTGGGGGTGCACCTGTGTTAAATATAAAATAATAAATGTGACTAAACAATTTGAATGCCAATAACAATTTATTCTCTATACTGTTTGTGACATTATCCCTTTCCTGTATAGATACACATTTTTACGTGTGTGCGACCAGTGTAGATCCAGATCAGCCGGCACATCCAAGCTGTCTGACCAGGATCTGCACTGGTCGCATTTTGGTCATAAATGACCTAATGAACCAAAAAGCGAACAGTTTAGATCCTGATCAGATGGCACTGATGTGCCGGCTGATCTGGATCTAAACTGTTCGCCCTTTCAATAAAGGTCTATCTATACAGGAAAGGGTTAAACATTACATTAAAGAAAAACAATTTTGGCAGTTTCTTGATATAATATGTAATGAATGCCAAATCAACATAAACACAATTAACACATGCAACCCACAGGAATTAAAAGTAAACTGACTAATTATCTACAATACATGTAAAGGAAAAGCTAACCACAGAAATTGAGAAAAACAGCTTCCCAACAGCCAACCAGATGACAAAATGCATACAGTAAAACCGCTCATAAAGACCAACATGAAATTAATACCACCCCAATAATAAGATCACTACTTCAAATATCCCTTTTTAACAGCTTTGCACTAATTTTTACAGCAGAATGTAGACCACCCAAATTCTTCTGTTCAGTCCCATCGGTACCATTTACTTAATATAATCATGTTTTATCCGGTCTATATCCAGACCAGCTGGCAAATGTCATCTGATCTGGATCTAGACTTTTTATTTCTGGGTAAGAAATAACCTAAATAATCTAAGTGTTCAGTGTAGATGCTCATCAGATGCCACAGATGTGCTGGCTGATCTGGATCTACACTGTTCACCCATATCCATAGTGTAAATGCATTTGAATCCCACACATGCCTCACAAAAGGTTGTCATAGCAACAAATATGGAAAAATAAAAAAAGTATCATTTTCCGCAATTCTTCACGTGCAGTAAAACCCATCAATAAACACCACCCCAAAATTAAGACTAATTTGATATTAAGACCATTATTTTAATGTCCCTTTACACAGCTTTGCACTAATTTGTAAAAAAGACCAATCCACCGTTGAGACACTTTCTTTCCGGATTCAAAAGTGGTCTTTAAAGAGGGGTTTCACTGTACTTTATGTAAATTCTATTCCATCATCAAAGCAAATTTCTCTATTTAATTTACAGGCTTTTAACGAGGGTAACTGAACAAGAAGGACCGGACAGCTATGTTGAATCAAACCAATTGTATGAAACATTTAGATTTGAAACAATTGAAGCTGGACTCAAGATGGATGTAGAAAAAAGAGAATTTTCAGAATATGTTTTACATTTCTTCAACTGCAAAAAAGTAACTAAGAGAATTAACTCTGAGACAACAATAACAGTTTATAAAGGGATAATTTTAAAGCCATTAGGTCCTTTGGATTCTACAAAAGAGATATTGGATATTAATGAAATTTTAAAAATAAAACCAACAGACTTTGAATTAGTTAAAAAAAAAAGCAATTCCATTACATTGTCTTGTGAAACATCCATAAAATCCAATGGAAATGTAATTAAAAAAAATGGTAATATTTAATAAAGATTTGACATGGTCATTTACTGTAAGTGGTAAGGAGATCAATCCTGAGTTATATGGAATTGATAAAAAATTAGTGTTGGACCCTGAAAGTATCCAAAATAATAGTTTTTGATATTGTGAAAAAACTTGATTTATGCACTGGGGTGGACATTAAAAACTCTGTGATTTCCACTAGGCTGCACTTACTTGAGACTTTAACAGATGAGAACCAAGTCAGCACAAGATGTTTGAGGTCAGTCATGTGCCTGCGCATTGTTAACGCGAATTCTAGATCCCATGTTTGTACAATGTGTCAAAAAATGACATTAAAAAAAAAGAAAACAGAAAAAAGTGAATAAGAAAACCAAATTAAAATTGACAGAACCATTTTGAAACTAGAAATGTGTCCATAGGACACGGATGCCCCCGCTATGCATGTTTGTCATGGTGAACATTTATACCAAGTTATTTTAAAATCCAATAAGTAATAACAAACTCACAGCCCAGACAAGAAAATTCTGGTTTTAGTAATAGTGACCTTTGTACACAACACAACGCCTTTTCATAGTGAACATTTGTGCCAAATTATTTTGAAATCACTCTGTTAATAAGGAAGTTATAGCCAGTACAAGAAATTTCTATTTTTAGTAACAGTGACCTTGACCTTGGACCTACAGGCATGGGTATTGTACACAACACATCGTATTGATATATGATTTAATGAACATTTATACCAAGTTATTTTAAAATCCAATAAGAAATAACAAAGTCACAGAGCAGGCAAGCTTTTTATAACAAAATTCTATTTTTAGTAACAGTGACCTTGACCTTTGATGTTTAGGCATGGGTGTTGTACATGACACACCGCCTTATCATGATGAACATTTGTGCCAAGTTATTTTGAAATCCCTTCATTCATAAGGAAGTTGCAGCCTGGACAAGAAAATTCTATTTTTAGTAACAGCTACCTTGACCTTGGACCTACAGGCATGTGTACTGTACACGACACACCGTCTTGATATGGTGAACATTTATTCCAAGTTATTTTAAAATCCAATATGAAATAACAAAGTTACAGAGCGGACAAGATTTTTCCAACAAAATTCTATTTTTAGTAAAAGTGACCTTGACCTTGGACCTACAGGCATGGGTGTTGTACGCAACACACCGCCTTGTCATGGTAAACATTTGTGCCAAGTTATTTTGAAATCCCTCCATTCATAAGGAATTTACAGCCCGGACAAGAAAAATCTAATTTTAGTAACAGTGACCTTGACCTTGGAGGTACATGCATGGGTATTATACGTGACACACCGTCTTGATATGGTGAACATTCATTCCAAGTAATTTTAAAATCCAATAAGAAATAACAAAGTTATAGAGCGGACAAGATTTTCGAACATACACACTGACACACACACCCACCCACACACAGCCAGGGTGAACACTATATGCCCTTCCGCCATTTGTGCCAAGTTATTTTGAAATCCCTCCATTCATAAGGAAGTTACAGCCCGGACAAGAAAAATCTATTTTTAGTAACAGTGACCTTGACCTTGGAGGTACATGCATGTGTATTATACGCGACACACCGTCTTGACATGGTGAACATTCATACCAAGTAATTTTAAAATCCAATAAGAAATAACAAAGTTATAGAGCGGACAAGATTTTCGAACATACACACTGACACACACCCACCCACACACAGCGAGGGTGAACACTATATGCCCTTCCGCCATTACATGGCGGGGGCATAAAAAGTTATACCTAGTGCTTCAGATGAAATGTTAAAACTTTTGATTAGTCAAATAGAGGATGTTGAAAAACACCGTAAAGGAAGGCGCTGGAGCAGGGACATCATCAATATATGTTTACATCTGTACTCTAAAAGCCCATCTGGTTATGAAATGCTAAGAAATAGCAAAATGCTTGTTTTGCCATCACCAAAATTGCTGATTATCTACAAGAGCCATGTACACCACAGGCCTGGTTTCCATGAAGATATTTTCAGGTTAGAATACTCTACTTTTTATTAAAACATTATTAAACTACTTCCAAAATCTTAGTTATTTGTGTAGGAATGAATTTTGTGGAATTTGTAGTTCAGCATATTTACCAATTCAAATTGCTTTTAAAGATAATTGGTCAAGTACACCACTTCAACCCAAAACCCCAAATTTTTTATTACAATTAAAAAAAAAACTCTGAACAATCATACTTCCAATCTCACTAAAGTCAGATCTTATCAAATGTAAGCGTAGCGGTTTTCAGGAGATGATTTTAATCAGATTGTCATACTTCTAACCTCTTCTTATTAAACTGCAACTGCAACACCTCCAACTCAGTTTTAACAAAGATTTTACAAATACAAATAAAATTTTAGAGGTCACAGTCTCTACTGTATTTATATAAATTATGTCCTTAAAACAATAAAAAAAAAAATGCCAATCTAATTATAGGAAAATGCAAAGTTTCTGCAATATTAATGACTTGAAAATGAGCTCATCGAATCATCTTCTAAAAAAAAAATTTAAAATTACCAGTACTGATATTTTTATGCCCCAGAAGGGAGGCATATAGTAATCGCACTGTCCGTCCGTCCGTCCGTGTGTCCGTCCGTCCGTCCGTCCGTCTTTCCGTCCGTCCAAAATAATCTTGTCCTCGCTTCTCCTCATAAACCGCTTGAGGGATTTCTTTGAAACTTCACAGGAATGTTTGTCACCAAGCCTAGTGGTGCATATCGTCAGGAATTTCTGCTCGGATTATTTTTGGCTGAGTTATGGCCCTTTTAAGCAAAATCTTGTCCTCGCTTCTTCTCCCAAACCGCTTGAGGGATTTCATTGAAACTTCACAGGAATGTTTGTCACCAAGTGTAGATGTGCATATCCGAAGGAATTTCTGATCGGATTATTTTTGGCGGAGTTATGGACCTTTTTACCTAACCCTAACCCCTAACCCTAACGTAAACTGAAACCGCTTGAGGGATTTCATTGAAACTTCACAGGAGTGTTTGTCACCAAGACTTATTGTGCATATCCAAAGGAATTTCTGATCGGATTATTTTTGGCTGAGTTATGGGCCTTTTTACCTAACCCTAACCCTAAACCCTAACCCTAACCCTAACCCTAAGGTAAACTGAAACCGCTTGAGGGATTTCATTGAAACTTCACAGGAGTGTTTGTCACCAAGACTTATTGTGCATATCCAAAGGAATTTCTGATCGGATTATTTTTGGCTGAATTATGGGCCTTTTTACCTAACCCTAAACCCTAACCCTAAGGTAAATTTTGTTAACGCAGTAAAGGTTACATTTTTTGTCCGATTGTCATGAAATTTGGTCAGGATGTTTGTCCCAATGATTTCTCGAACGAGTTCCAATATGGGTCATCAGGGTCCAAAAACTAGGTCACTGTTACTAAAAATAGAATTTTCTTGTTAACACTCTAGCGGTCACATTTTTGTTCTGATTGTCATGAAACTTGGTCAGGATGTTTGTCCAAATGATTTGTCAGAAGAATTCGAATACGGGTCATCTACGTCCAAAAACTAGGTCACTGTTACTTAAAATAGAATTTTCTTGTTAACACTCTAGCGGTCACATTTTTGCTCCGATTGTCATGAAACTTGGTCAGGATGTTTGTCCCAATGAATTCTAGGAAGAGTTCGAATAAGGGTCATCTGGGTCCAAAAACTAGGTCACTGTTACTATAAATAGAATTTTCTTGTTAACACTCTAGCAGTCACATTTTTGCTCCAATTATCATGAAACTTGGTCAGGATATTTGTCCCAATTATTTCTAGGCTGAGTTTGAATATGGGTCATCTGGGTCCAAAAACTAGGTCACTGTTACTATAAATAGAATTTTCTTGTTAACACTGTAGCAGTCACATTTTTGCTCCAGTTATCATGAAACTTGGTCAGGATGTTTGTCCCAATGATTTCTAGAATGAGTTTGAATATGGATCATCTGGGTCCAAAAACTAGGTCAATGTAACTAAAAATAGAATTTTCTTGTTAACACTCTAGCGGTCACATTTTTGTTCTGATTGTCATGACACTTGGTCAGGATGTTTGTCCCTATGATTTCTGGGACAATTTTGAATATGGGTCGTCTGGGTCCAAAAACTAGGTCACTGTTACTAAAAATACAATTTTCTTGTTAACACTCTTGAGGTCACATTTTTGCTCCGATTGTCATGAAACTTGGTCAGGATGTTTGTCCCAATGATTTCTCAGACAAGTTCGAATATGGGTCATCTGGGTCCAAAAACTAGGTCACTGTTACTAAAAATAGAATTTTCTTGTTTACACTATAGTGGTCACACTTTACTCTGATTATCAGATTGTAAAGAAACTTGGTCAGGACATATGTCCCAGTTATTAATTGGACGAGTTTGAATATGGGTCACCTGGGGTCAAAAACTAGGTCACTGTTACTATAAATAGAAAAATCTTGTCCAGGCTGTAAATTTGTTATTTCTCATTGGATTTTAAAATAACTTGGCTCAAATGTTTACCATGACAAGGTGTACTTTCGCGTACAGTACCCATGCCTGTTGGTCCAAGGTCAAGGTCACCTTTACAAAAAATAACATTTTCTTGTCTGGGCTGTTAATTCCTAATGAATAAAGTGATTTCAAAATAACTTTACATAAATGTTCACCATGACAAAGGCATGTGTTGCTTACAATACCCATGCCGGTAGGTCAAAGGTCAAGGTCACTGTTACGAAAAATAGCATTTTCTTTTCCAAGCTGTAGATTTGTTGTTTCTTATTGGATTTTAAAATAACTTGGTGTAAATGTTCACCATATGGAGACGTTGGGTCTTGTACAACACAACTTTGTTGTTCTCTGGTGAGTGATAAAGGGCCATCATTGCCCTCTGGTTCATATTACCCACATCACATGTAGTAAGGTTCATAATTCTAATAATCATTTTCCAGGATAATTTCCCCAATAATCTTCGAATTTTCTATAAAAAAAATGTCATATTTAACTTTATTTAACTATATATTTACTACAGACTTAAAACATATGATCCTTTCATCTATCACATTATATGCATGCAGTATGCTTTGTCTTCCACAAGCATATTTTTCATTACATATGTTTATTTATTACATATGTATACCTATTCGATTTCAAAGCTGCATTTCGGGGGCATATGTCAATTTCAAGTGACAGCTCTTGTTTTAATGCTTTTTTTGTTCTCATAAATTTCATTCACTTTTATTATTTTAATGAAATCTTCCTTACCCTTTACTCCATGGACACAGCTTTAAGGAGGGTAGTTTCAGACCAGCCAGCCTATGCTGCATATGCAGTCTGATCTTTATCTACACTCATACATTTTTATGACCTAAACAGTGTAGATCCATATCAGACTGGATGCACTGGATCTACAATGGTTGCCCATGTGATACTGGTATACTGATGGGGTAAAAGGGATCGACTGATACAGATCAGCCAGCACAACTGTGACATCTGATCAATTTCAGATTTAATAGGCTATTTCTGACTGAGAAGCAAACAGTGTAAATCCAGATCAAAGTGCATTGATATACTGGGCTATCTAAATGTACACTGGTCATTTATGGGATGTTTAACCCTTTCCTCCGCAGACACACCTTTATTGCATGGGCAAACAGTGTAGATCTAGATCAGCCAGCACATCCGGATGTGCCGGCTGATCTGGATCTACACTGGTCGCACATGCATAAAAATGAGTACATGCATTTAAGCAGGAAAGGGTTAAGACATATCCATGGAGTAAAGTTTTAACCCTTTCCTCCATAGAGACACCTTTATTGCGTAGACGAACAGTGCAGATCCAGATCAGCCTGCACATCTGTGCTCTCTGATTACAATCTGCACCGTTCGCTTTTTATTTGGATAGATTTATTTCAGACCAAAATTTTATTATATTGGGACAAGTGCAGATCTTGATCAGTTGACACAGATGTGCTGGCTGATCTGGATCTACACTGGTCACACATGCATAAAAATTTGTATACATGGATGAAAGGGTTAAGACAATATTTAATCGTTTAATGTGGCATTGTCCTTTAATATGCTTTATATATTTCATTGTCATAGGTGGTACATAATGAAGCGAAAAGACTGGAACTTCCAAGCAATGGATGGATGGGAGGGATAGTGTTAGATGAGATGCCAATACAGCAGGATCTTGAAATTCTGAAAAATGGGGATGTTATCGAGTTATGTGGATTTGTAGATACTGGGGACGAAGGCAATATGTGTAGCACTTTAAGAATGGGGAAGAAGGAAACAACACTAGGTACTCATGTGCTTCAATTTATATTTCTTGGCACTACCGGTTTCAGATTCCCTTTTGGCCACTTTGTGACCAACAATGTCAGTGCCTATGAATTACACACCCTGTTTTGGGATGCAGTGATGGAACTTAGCATGTACGGATTTACTACTCTATATACGACAATGGACGGTGCTCAAAGTAATAGATCCTTCATGCATCTTCACAGTCAAAGATGAGAAATCATCTAGCAGAAGAAGTTCTCAATAAAGATATGCTTCATTTAATGTTGCAATATCAAAAAAGCCTTCAAAATGGCAAGATCCTGAATGGTGTAATAGAGTTTCTTAAACAAACATCTAAAATGATTGAAATATTTACAGATATAAATCCTGTTAAATCAAAAGGTGATGCCAGGTAAAAAAAAGTTGAAACGATTAACACTTGGTTTTCAGGATGGTCCAAAGACATCCATGAGCTGAACTTGAGTACAGTATAAGTCTAAATGTTAATATCTGTACAATGTATAGAGGAAATCTATTCCTGCCTACAAGGTTTTGTAGAAATATGTCTTACGGTGCTGTCATCAGCAGACAAAAAAAGGGTACATAACACCATCTTTGATAAACTCTGATATTGTTGAAAATCACTTTTGTCTGCAACGGGCTACATACAATGGTGCCAATGCAAACCCAACTTGCTTGCAATACAGAAGAAATCAAAATTCTATTATTTTAGGGCAGAATATTATCTCCAAAAAAGCTAATGCTGGAAAACATCAGCAAAAAAAAGCAGCAATGTCATATAAGTTTCATGACAAAACTGCCACTAAGAGGAAACCATCCTCCTCACACGTGAATGATTTCAGAAAAATGAAGTCTTAAGGTTGTAAAGCAATTATGGATCCCACTTGCAAGTTTTAACTAGTTACTACCTATTTAAAGATGATATAAATCACAAACTGTAAAGTAACTTAGTAAGATATTAATATTTAATTAACTTACTGTAATGAATGTTGATAGACTGTTGTTTAAAGTGTGGATAGTTGCAAAGCAAGCTTTTATTTATTGTATATATAATTTTCAAGAGTGAATTTGTAATTTCCAGCCGAGTCCGAGAGTAAACTGGTATAAGCTTAGTTTTCTTAACCCTTTACCCCATGGAATATGGTTATTATTCCATGGATGAACAGTAAAGACTGAGAACAGCTGTCACACCTGTGCCATCTGATCTGGATCTACACTATTTACTTTTAGATAATATTTCATTTCTGAACAAAAACAGCCAGTGTAGATCCAGATCAGAGGCACGAATTAATATGTGATAGTCCAAAACAAGTTACATAATTATTCTGATTCATACCTCTCGTGTCTGCAGCATATAGAATTACATGGTAATGATGGCTCTTCAAGAAAGGACACTACATAAGCCGGCTGTGGTACTATATACTTAGGTTGGAAGTTGGTCACTCTTAGCCCTTCAATGTTTCTAACCCTCCAACAGCAACACCAAGTTGACCTGGCAGGTAAATGTCTCTACAGTCAATCTCCACACTGAAAAAAGTGGCTGCAAACAAGTGAAATAAGGAAAGCCAGCACTAAAAGTTTTTTTTGTATTTTTAACCCTTTCCCGTACAGATACACCTTTTTGCTAGGGCGAACAGTTTAGATCCAGATCAGCCGGCACATGCGTGCCATCTGATCAGGATCTAAACTGTTCGCTATTTGATTAATTTATTTCTTACGAAAATGCGACCAGTGCAGATCCTGATCAGACGGCACAGATGTGCCGGCTGATCTGGATCTACACTGGTCGCACATGCGTAAAAATGCGTATCAGTACAGGAAAGGGTTAAATCACAGGTGGATATATTACTTCATACTATGCATCTGTTTATAGATGATTCATGGCTACATGGAATATTAACAACCTCAGAAATGCCACAAAAGCTATCAAAACATCTTATCAGATCTTCATGTCATTTGTTTCAGTGTAATAAAAAAAATGATGCAAGAAAGCAGGCTGGGTGTTTGGCTGAACAAATACTATGTAAACCACAGACACTTGTTTAGGGGTCATTTGCTGGCCCTATATGCCTATAGAGCTATATAGGCCTATATACAGGCTTAAAGGTCTCTAGATCCAAAAGTGGGCAATTTCAGGAAATAAACAGATGATCTATAGCATGAGATACAACTACAATCACTTAGAACACAAAATATCCCAGTTTGAAAAAAATACCCGTTCAACAATAATTTTGTGAATGGTTAATTATTGTTGAACGGGTATTTTTTTCAAACTGGGATATTTTGTGTTCTAAGTGATTGTAGTTGTATCTCATGCTATAGATCATCTGTTTATTTCCTGAAATTGCCCACTTTTGGATCTAGAGACCTGTAAGCCTGTATATAGGCCTATATAGCTCTATAGGCATATAGGGCCAGCAAATGACCCCTAAACAAGTGTCTGTGATGTAAACCAAAGTATAACCCTGATTACAATTCATACCATATTTCCATGTGAATTGCAGGAATGTCAATAGTATCCAAGATTCAATTACTACCGGTAAATAAGTATTAAAAGTAAGTATTAACAGCCTAAACTATGTTGAGGGAAATGCATACATATATAGATCTATTACAAATTTAATATAAATTTTCTGGAAAAAAAACAACAACAATGTTTCCACAGTACTGAAAATTTATATTGAATGAATGAATGAAAGACTTTATTTACAGAGGGTAACCCAATTAGCCAAAAGACTAATCTCCTTTGGCACCCTCTCAAAGCATGAACAGTTAATACAATGAGTAATATTTTTGCTTATTACCTGAAAATTCTACCTCCTTCAGAACAGTGGTTATGGAAACTTTTGGAAAATTTACCACTGGTCCTTTTGGCTGAAAACCTACAACTTGCCCCTGTAGACCATTCACCAATTTCACCGACAAATTCCGCAATAAAATAACTGGACTGTTTAATTTTAGCCAAAGAATGCTTTGGGCAGTTATTTATGTCAGTAGTTTTGCATTACCATTATCTTTGGCCCTGTAAACAACCACATCTCCCGGAGCTTCAAGGAGCTTATCTTTGTTGAAGCAATCAACTCTAAAGTTGTTTGCAAAGAGTCTTGTAATTGTTGATGCCGCCTCGGCAGGTAGTGGTCTCTGGACTTTTTTCATCAACGTCAACACTTCTGGATCTACAACTCCCCTGGAAATTTTTCCAATTATTCCAGCAAAATGTTCATCGTCCTGTCTGACTATCTTATCAAGAAAGATTCTATGTGGAATGGCACTTTTAAACATGTTACTTTGAAAACAAAATTCCCCAGGGTCATTGTACACTGTGTTGGCAACTGGGGGAAGCTGGAAAAGTCACCACTTAAAATTACTTGTATCCCACCAAAGTACTTGTTGTTCTCTCGCAATGATGCACAAATTTCTTCAAGTTTCTCAAACATCTTTGCTGACAGCATTGAGACTTCATCTATGATCAAAACATCTGTTCTTCTCATATTATTTAGTGTGTTGATAAATTTGGGACTTGTCTTCATCATATCTACAATTTCACTAGATTCACTAATCTTCCATCATCTAATCCAGACCAGTGGTGGATAGTGGTAGCCTTCAGTTCTGCTGGAAACACCATGCATGCAATTCCAGTTGTGCATATAACCTGCACACATTTTCCTGCACTAACAAGTGATTCAGCTATGCTTGAAACGAGAAATGTTTACCCGTACCCGCCTGGTCAGTGATTAAAACATTATGGCCACTTTAGCATAGTTCAGCAGCCTATAAAATCAGTACATGTATACCATTTTTGAGCACATTTGTTACACTGAGAAGCATTAATGATAATGCTTTAAAACAATCCAAAGGGCCATAACTCTGGTAAAAATGGTCACAGGAAACAATATTTTGTTTATGATCAACTAAACATCCTGCTTGATCGTTTATGCAAGTTTGAAAGAAATTCGCCTGATAGATAATGAAGAGTGATTAACCTTTTCTCCATAAAAATGCCTTTATCACATGGGCAAACTCACAGCGTAGATCCATGATTGAAGCAGAAGCGGATTTGCCATAAAAATCTCAAACATGATAAAAGCCATCAAATCTTTACTTGTTATGAAGCATTATTAAAGCCAGGAGGATTTGCCAGTAGAAAAGATGACAGCTTATTCCTTATAGGTCTGTATTCAAGACAAAACTGCAACATTAACAGTATTTAAACACTGATGAAAGTATTGCAGGTGGAAATTAACTTAAAGTAGACCTTTAATGAATGGGCAAACAGTGTAGATCCAGATGAGCTGGCATATCCATGCCATCTGATCAGGACCTGCACTGTTAGCTTTTTGATTTATAAGGTTATTTCTGACAAAAAAGTGACCAGTGCAGATGACATAGATGTGCTGGCTGATCTGGATCTACACTGCTTGTGGATATTTTGGGTCTAACTAGTTGTTGCCGAGATGCTTGGCAGTTGCCGCGCCACCCAACGAGGGTTACTTGGCAGCCACCGCGCTAAATTTCCAATTAGAACCAAAATGTCCACAAGCAGTGTAGATCCAGATCAGCCAGCACATCTGTGTCATCTGACCACAATAGTTTTATGCCTTTAGTGTTTGTTACAATACCTAGCTTAACACATGTTGCCGTTCGATCAGGCATTATGGTAATTGGCATACACACACAAGATATGATCATGAACAAGTGTTAAAAAGTTTCGAAGCTGTAGTGAAAGTAGTTTGGTATTTCTGAAAACAACAATGGGCCGAAACTCTGGTAAAAATGGTTCCAGTATGAAATCTTTTCTTTACCATCTACACATCCTGCTTGATCACCTGTGCAAGTTTGAAAGAAATCAGCCTGATAGTCAAATAGGAGTAGATGCCACCAGATTTTATTATTGAAATTAACAAAGGGCAATAATTCTGGTAAAAATTGTCACAGGAAACAATATTGTATTTATGATCAACTACACATTCTGCTTGATCATTTGTGCAAGTTTGAAAGAAATCCGCCTGAAAGATAATGAAGAGTGATTAACCTTTTCTCCACAGAAATGCTTTTAGCAGATGGGCAAACTGTGTAGATCCAGATTAGCCCAGCACATCCGTGCCCACACTAGGCATTTTATGACTTGAAAGATATTTTAACTTACGTGATGGCACAATATGATTTTACAGTTGATAAACATACAAACTTATGGGATATATGAACGAGTTCAGCCAGTAACATTAATATAAGATTAAAAAGTACAGAATTTTCAAGACAAAACTGCAACATTAACATTATTTAATGTAATGCCTAGGCCTTTTGTAGAAACACTAGTGATGCAAGTATTGTGGGTGGGCATTTACTTGAGGCAAACCTTAAATACCATGGCAAATAGTGTAGATCCAGATCAGCTCGCACATCCATGCCATCTGATCCGGATCTGCTCAGTTCATGTTTTAAACTACAGTCATAGGAAAGTTGTCTATATCAAGTTTAACAATGTCTTAGAATTTTGTTCAATAAACTTTACTAGAACAATAGCAAAACATGTTTCTCCTAGTGACTATAAAAAGGAAAATTTGACATTCAGGTTTGCATTGTTTATAACTATATGTTCTTGGGGGGTGGGGGGCTATGCGATGCCATAGACAATAAACTCCTGCTATCAGATCTTCGTTTTTGCTTTAAAATCGTTGTCAGTTTGGCTAATACATAGTATATTATAATAAAGCGTCAGCATCAAGGAAATGGCGTTATGTCGCGGGATTTCCTCCGGGTGTTAAAGCCATGGCAATCGGTGCAAAATTATTTCCTGAAAACCACTACATTTTGTTAGTTCTGACTGGACTTTCGAGAGATTGAAGCAACAGTTGAGTAAGGAGGTCAGTAAAACCAGTTAAATGTATGGAATAAGTAGAGAATATGAGAAACGATGTCATATTCAAAGAACATCGTCGGATGCTAAATTTTCAAAAGGGGTCGTTGGGAGTAATCTTATGATAGTTACATAATTTCCTTTTTCTTGCAAAATCTTCATGAAATTTAAAATAATTCTGCATCAAATGTGGTTCGACCCCTCCCCCCCTCTAAAAAACAACAACAACAACACTGGATCTGGATTCATCAAGTATGGATGAAACATTATTACTGATGCATCTTTTTTATCATATTTATGTACAATTATTATATGAAGGTTTATATATTATAGAAATAATAGACGTCTAATTTATGAACTGGGATCCTATTGTTGCTTGCAGTATACTTATGATTTAAGCGTTTGATTTACCAAATGATATACTTTGGAAGAGCACCCGAATGGTTCTTTTTTGTGTTGTTTGTGCTCTCTTTTCCTCTACATTTTGGCTGTGTGGAGAGGCTGGGTTTTTCTGGCTGTGACAATTCCTGATATGCATATTTATTTTTTATTGTTATTGAAATAAATGAAGAATCTGATGGTTCACTGTTCGAGCCTCAGACAAGCACATAGAATGAGTCCTGCTATGCTTGTTCTGGCGGCGATGCCATCCTGAAACAATATTTGAATTCACTACATGTATATAGAAAAGTGAAATATGCAGATCAACAAAAGTCAGATTCAGCATCAGCAGACTGGATGGAAGAATCGTCATCCATGTAACCTGCCTCAGAAATTTCCAGTGTGGCTGCCAGCTCAGAGCACATCATTTCTAGCTTAAGCTGGTTAAAATCTAGAGACAAGTCTCAAATCTAAGTTTTATGATCTTGAGCCCTTCTTTTTTTAACTTTGTATGATTTATTGCCATCATAATAGACAACACACTAACTGAACAGTGCAAGCAAACAAATATAATTTTAATATGTACTAAGAACACAAAATGACATACATTTAATGACTTCAGTTTGTAATGTTTTATATTAAATTATCATAATGTTTTTAGAATATAGGTTCCAAATGGGCAAGCTGTACCGCTTGTCTATAATGGCCCTGCCATGTGAATAATGGCCGGAGGGCTTTGTCTCAAATTTCATACTGGTTATCTGTATAGACAATCATGTGTCTTCTTGTCCATCAACGCATACTAACAAGCAGCATACTCCATTGCAGTTATTTGTGATGAACCAAAATATATAGAGGGAGGCTGCTCAGTTAGACTGTATTGTCCAGAATCGTTAAACTGAGATTGGACCAATCAGATGCTTGACTGGTTTGACTGATTTGAGACTGGTTTCCATGCTCAGTTTTATAACCTTGGGCACTGATCTCCCCACAGGATTCCATGTGAAGGTGTCATCCTGAAATAATAAATTCAACAATTAATTAATTTATCTTCAAGCATAATTTATGTTCAATGCTTCTATTGTCAAATTATATGTTTTTTTAGCCCTGATAATACTATGTATCCAGACTCAACTTGGAATACCTGTCTGAGCATACAAGAATTATAAACACTTTTCAGTACATATGACTTTTTTGCAGAACACATTATCCACTAACAATATTTACTCAGTTTTAAGGTGCAGTATAATTTTGCAAGCCAATTTGTGATAATTCCTGCACCATTTCTAATAGAAAAATTAGATTTCCCGTCATGATGAAGAACACTCATTCCACACAGACTTCTTTTATCACATGAACAACAGTACAGATCCAGATCAGCAAGAACAAATTCGGTGTCTGATCTGGATTGACACTGTCTGCTGCTTGGTCAGATATATCGCCATGAATCTAAATTTGAACAGTGTAGATTAAGATATGAATCCACAGATGTGCCAGCTGATCATACAAAACAAATATATGTTTTCTTGTTACAAGATATAAAAATATAAATACCAACATGTACAGGTAGATTCAGTGTAATGTCTCTCTATTATACATGAAGGCAGTTCTACTACATGAAAATAACAAGAGCCAGTCGGAAACGACTGCAAGCTCGACTATTCGAAGTCGGACATATTTAAGCACATTTTAAACTGGGCTTCATTTAAACTGGGAAGTAATTCAGGAGTTTATGACACCCAACACACACACATGAACAAAAGTTTCTTAATCTAAGTTAGGAAATCAATTAATTACACTTAATTTATTATTGCAGTTTTTTAAGAGTGTTTACACAACCCACCCCATACACCCCTGATCCCACACCCATCAACCCACCATCCCTGCCCACCTGTGGTGAGGTGTGGTGTAGTATGGTATGGTATGGTATGCTGGTTGCTGTTGTTGGTGGTGTTGGTGTAGTTGCTGTTATTGGTATTGTTGTTGGTGTTGGTAGTGGTGGTGTTGTTAGTGGTGGCGGTGGTGGTGTTGTTGGTGGTAGTGTTGTTATGTTGGTGTTGTTGTTAGTGTTGTTAGTTGTTGGTGTTGTTGATGTTATTGTTGGTGTTGATGTTGGTGGTGGTGTTGTTGTTGGTGGTTTTTCGTGTTGTTGGTGATGGTGTTGTTGGTGGTGGTGTTTTTGTTTGTGGTGTTGTTTACGGTATAGTTGGTGGTGGTGTTGATGGTGGTGTTGTTGTTGTTCTTTGTGTTATTGTTGGTTGTCTTGTTAGTATTGGTGTTGTTGGTAGTGGTGTTGTTGTTGTTGTTGGTGGTGGGGGTGTTGTTGGTGGTGTTGTTGACAGTGTTGTTGGTGGAGTTGTTGTTGTTATTTGTGTTATTGTTGCTTCTGTTGTTTGTGTTGTTGTTGTTGGTGGTGGTGTTGTTGTTGCTTTTGGTGGTGTTGTTGTTTGTGGTGTTGTTGTTGGTGGTGTTGTTATTGGTGATGGTGTTGTTGTTGGTGGTGGTGGTACAGTAGAATCCACTTTATTGAATAGCGCTTATTTGAATATTTCGCTTATTATATTAGAATATTAAAACACAAAACCATTTCTATCTATTTCAATGATAAAAAGTATCTTTATTTGAATAGGTCACCGCATGCATTTCGTTTATTATGATAGCACTTTCCCACCTTAAAACGCCTTACAACGCTAATCCTACTTGAAATTCACAAGTTTCTGCCCAAGGCAATGTTCAATATCCGGTAAACTCGATAAATCTGTCATTGTTCATCACCTGTGTTACATAATGACTTCCGTTCACTGGCACGCATAATTGTGTTTACAGTATACATTTAAAGCAGTGACGTCACAAAACGGGTTTCCCCGCATTGAGAATTTTCATTTGTTTACGTTCATAAGATGATCACGTTTTCAGGAAACCGGGAAATTCCCGACTAAAAATAGATTAATCTTAAAACGAAAGAAACAGAAAGAAAAATCAAATAACAAATAAACTTTGCCATACTTGCTCGATAATTTGAACGTTATTTAGATCATGCAAACGAATCTTTATTAGGATGGGTTTTAAAATATCGTATACGCAACGTTTTGGCGCCCCAAGCGAGATAATAACTCTTCAAAGAAAAGATAGTGGTATAGTAATCGGATAAAGATCGTGAATTTCGGATACGAAAAGTTACGAAAGAAAATGAGTCAACTATATCGGTTGTTGTTGGTGGTGGTGGTGGTATGTGGTGGTGTGGAGGTAGTGGTGTGGTGGTGGTGTTGTTTGTAGTGGTGGTATGTGGTGGTGGTGGGGGTGATGGTGGTGTGGTGTGGTGGTGGTGTGGTTGTGGTGGTGGGGGGTGGTGTGGTGTGCTGGGGGTGGTGTGGTGTGGTGCGGTATGTGGTTGTGTCGTGTCGTGTCGTGGCGTGGCATGGCATGGCATAGCATAGTATAGTATAGTATAGTATAGTATAGTATAACCACTCAACACTTTCATCCAAAGTATGTTAAGTAAATCTGTTTTAAACCTTTTCTATAGCATAACCTATGAAAAACACTAACACTGAAACTTTAACCATAATTTCTAAGTCCTAATTCTAATTTCAAAGTGAAAAAGGGCAAAAATTAAATAAAAAAAGCAAGGATGAGTTATGGGCCTTTGAACATCAACCTGATGTATGATAAAATAAAGGTATACAAAGTTTAAAAGTTGTGGTTTTAATAGAATGAAAGTTATGAGGTTTTACCATCTTGCACGTAAACTTAAACCTTAATTTCTAATTCTAAAAAGCGCAATAATTTGATAAAAATCAAAGAAAGAGTTATGGTTCTTGGCAAACATAGTCAGGGTCATGATAAAGAACAAATTTCAAAGTTGTAGTACAAAGAAGTATGAAAGTAACTAGCTTGCACGCAAACTTTAACCTTAAATTCTAAGTGAAAAAGGGCAATAATTTGATAAAAATCAAAGAAAGAGTTATGGTTCTTGGCATACATAGTCAGGGTCATGATGGTGAACAAGCGTCTTTAGTTTTAAAGCTATAGTACAAGAAGTATGAAAGTAACTAGCTTTCATGCAAACTTTAACCAGAAATTTTAAGTTGAAAAAGGGCTATAATTTGATTAAAAATTAAAGAAAGAGTTATGGTTCTTGGAATACATAGTCGGGGTCATGATGGTAAACAAGTGTTGAAAGTTTCAAAGCTATAGTACAAGAAGTATTAAAGAAGCTAGCTTGCACGCAAACTTTAACCTAAAATTCTTAGTCGAAAAAGGGCCATAATTTGATCAAAATGGAAGTTGGAGTTATGGTTCTTGGCACATCCACTCGGGATATGATAATGAACAAGTGCTGAAAGTTTCAAAGCTGTAGTGTAAGTAGTATTGAAGTTATGTGTTTGTACAGTAGCTTGCACGCAAACTTTAACCTGAAATTCTAAGTCGAAAAAGGGCCATAATTTGAAAAAAATGGAAGTAAGAATAATGGTTCTTGGCATATCCACTCAGGATATGATAATGACCAAGTGCTGAAAGTTTCAAAGCTGTAGTATAAAGAGTATGGAAGTTATGTGTTTGTACAGTAGCTTGCATGCAAACTTTAACCTGAAATTCTAAGTCGAAAAAGGGCCATAATTTGATCAAAATGAAAGTTAGAGTTATGGTTCTTGGCACACACACTCGGGACATGATGATGAACAAGTGTGCCAAGTTTCAAAGCTGTAGCTATAGTAGTTTGTAAGATATAGGTATGTTGCACGCAAACTTTAACCAAAGCGGGACGCCGACACCTAAGTGAGTAGAATAGCTCGACATATTCTTCGAATAGTCGAGCTAAAAACAAATGCTAACCTTGTATGTGTTTACTAGAGTAACACTGTATTCTGCAGAAGCTTCAAGTCCATAGCATTCATTACAATGGCAATACACTTTTCTGAAAATAAATATTTTATTTTAAATCTTAACTGATAACCATATTCCATTACACCAAACTTTTTGTTGCTGATAAAGAAGGACATAAATTGCTGTTGCAGATAAACAGTTAATAGATTATGCTGTTGTCATAATTTATTTATTGTCTTTTTTATAAATATCACACAAATGGAAGAGGATTTCTGACGAAAGCTTCATGTCATCTTTAATTCCTATAGGCTCCTTCAAAAGAAGTTATCTCATTTAAAAATCACTATAACACACATGCATTTCAATACTTATGATTATCAGTTTATTTGAAGAATACACCTTTTATCACACAAGCAACCATTCTAGATCCTGGCTCCAAGGTTATAACACTGAGTTTGGATACCAGTCTCAAATCTCAAGCATCTGATTAGCTGAAATGGCGACTGCTCGCCATTTCAGCTAATCAGATGCTCGAGATTTGAGACTGGTTTCCAAACTAAGTTTTATAACCTTCAACCCTGATAATCTAACACACTTCCAGTTAAGAAGAAAAATGCACAAAATGCTAAGTGAGATGTTCAAAGAACTTAAATGCTTCAAAAAGTGAATAATTTAGATCAGAATTAACCCACAAGGATTGATAAGCTGATCTGGATCTACATCACTGCTATCTGATCTGGATTTACACTAGTCACCCATTTTGTCATCAAGTGAAGGGTTAAGTAATTAACTGTGAAAACTGAAACAGCATTTTGAGAAACTTCTACAACGTTTTAAGATTGCCCTACGAAATAAAATAATAAGCAAACACAAGGATCCATCATTTGTACAACATGGTCCACAAAGAAATATCCACTAGGAACTTGGCGTGCTCAGGTCATGGCAGGTGATGTCACACCTTGATATTTTTAAACACAAGCCTTTCTTCCTAACATAACATAGGGCTCAATAATGTCACTTCCCAATCCAAAAGTATTTTTTATCAACTGTGGCAGAGACTCTTCCAAAAATGCTAGGTAAGCATCATGGTCTTGATTTTACATTGCAGATTTTTAAAAATTGTTTTCTCAAAATTTGAGCCGGCCCAAATCTTGGTTGAAACAGTCAACTGCCGGCTCTTAATGACAACCCTGACAGTTTACAGATAATATGTAATCGTGATCTGGGGTTTCTTTCCCACAAACTGTGTTACATGTAGGTTTGTTTTTTTTGCTAAATCCTTGAAGGATACTTGAATTGATAATGAAACTAAGCAAAGTGAAACCCTCTGCATAATTCTACCATGCATCATTGGTCTTTGGCTGAATTGCATGAAATAATGCATATTTGTTGCATGGGTGTGAAATTTCCTCCCTGCTGACTACACTGATATCACAGAACACTGAAACCTAGATGGTAAGACCATCTCTAAAACTGGTCTTCATAATGGGGTGGTCTTAATTTCAGGGTGCAGTGTGTAAGGGGATTCTGAAATAGTGAGGTGGTTTCAATTCCATTACTGTACCTTGACATTCCCCCCACCACCCCACTTAACCCCTTTGTAAAATAATATGAACTAAGGCAAAGCCTCAATGCGAGCTCAAGCTTTGTTAAATAATAGGGTATAAATACTAACCTTTTGTAGCTAGGTTGAAGACTAACTATTGTTTGCATAAAACATTCCAGCAGGTACATATAACATATAACAAAAATGTCTTTCCATAAAAAAGAAGTCCCTCCTGCTTTCGCACTCGGGACCCGATGATGGCGCAGTTGCCTATTTTTTTAAATTTATTTTTTAAAATATTTTTTTTCTGTTTTTTTTTTATATATATTTCATAATGACATTACAAATAAACATTTTATAACCTTTTTTAAAGCATTTATTCTACATTGTGTAGAATAAAATAATGATGGATAAAAATTGTACTAATCATAATTAAATGAAATTCACAAATTCTGAAAACCAGAAGCTGGAATTTTGCAATTGCATAGTTACATTAATTTTGCTCCAGAGAAATAGTAGAGGGATGGCATGGTAAGCTGGAGGTTCGGGGTTCAAATCATGGTCGAGGCCTACACATAATCTCCCTCCTGTTTTATTTGGTGGCCAGTGTAAATTGATTTACCCATGGAGCTCTACTGGGCATGCATTGGCTGGAGAGGTCGATTCGAAGCTGCAGTATAGACATTTGCCGATTGAGTGTGGCTTGTCTCATTTAGAAGAGAGGAATATAGAAGCGTCCTTAACAGATAGCCTCGGTAGCTAAATTGGTAGAGCTACAGCACCGTAAGCCAGAGGTTTGAATCCTGGTCGAGGCCTACACATGTTCTCCCTCCTGTTTCAGATGTTTACGGAGGTCAATTACTTCATTCAGTTCTAGTAACTTATTGACAACAATAATGATTTACTTTTAACATTAAAGATATGTTCTTGATCAGTTGCATAAATCTGCTAAACATGCTAAGGGATCCTCACAATATAGGAAAATTTTACCTGCACCATCTGCAAAGTATAGCACACCTGCAGCACATCCACGCAGTTCAGGGTCCGAGCAGCTCATCAACGCAGTACAGGGTCCGAGCAGCTCATCCCCACAGTACAGGGTCCCAGCAGCTCATCCCCACAGTACAGGGTCCGAGCAGCTCATCCCCACAGTACAGGGTCCGAGCAGCTCATCCCCACAGTACAGGGTCCGAGCAGCTCATCCACGCAGTTCAGGGTCCGAGCAGCTCATCCACAATGGCACACTGAAAAAAATCTCAAATTTCTAAGAAAAATGAGAATCTATCATTTAAGAACCAATATAGCTTAATGTTGTCAGGCCTATCAAATCTCCAGACTCAGGTCTAACAGATCTGCATCGTAAAGTGTGGCAGTGCAAAAAATGTGTGGTAGCGTCCTTAACAGGTAGCCTCGGTAGCTCAATTGGTAGAGCGATGGCATGGTAAGCTGGAGGTTCGAGGTTCAAATCATGGTCGAGGCCTACACATAATCTCCCTCCTGTTTTATTGGTGGCCAGTGTAAATTGATTTACCCATGGAGCTCTACTGGGCATGCATTGGCTGAAGAGGTCGATTCGAAGCTGCAGTATAGACATTTGCCGATTGAGTGTGGCTTGTCTCATTTAGAAGGGAGGAATATAGAAGCGTCCTTAACAGATAGCCTCGGTAGCTAAATTGGTAGAGCTACAGCACCGTAAGCCAGAGGTTTGAATCCTGGTCGAGGCCTACACATGTTCTCCCTCCTGTTTCAGATGTTTACGGAGGTCAATTACTTCATTCAGTTCTAGTAACTTATTGACAACAATAATGATTTACTTTTAACTTTAAAGATATGTTCTTGATCAGTTGCATAAATCTGCTAAACATGCTAAGGGATCCTCACAATATAGGAAAATTTTACCTGCATCATCTGCAAAGTATAGCACACCTGCAGCACATCCACGCAGTACAGGGTCCGAGCAGCTCATCAACGCAGTACAGGGTCCGAGCAGCTCATCCCCACAGTACAGGGTCCGAGCAGCTCATCCCCACAGTACAGGGTCCGAGCAGCTCATCCCCACAGTACAGGGTCCGAGCAGCTCATCCCCACAGTACAGGGTCCGAGCAGCTCATCCACGCAGTTCAGGGTCCGAGCAGCTCATCCACAATGGTACACTGAAAAAAATCTCAAATTTCTTAGAAAAATGAGAATCTATCATTTAAGAACCAATATAGCTTAATGTTGTCAGGCCTACCAAATCTCCGGACTCAGGTCTAACAGATCGGCATCGTAAAGTGTGGCAGTGCAAAAAATGTGTGGTAGCGTCCTTAACAGGAAGCCTCGGTAGCTCAATTGGTAGAGCGATGGCATAGTAAGCTGGAGGTTCGAGGTTCAAATCATGGTCGAGGCCTACACATAATCTCCCTCCTGTTTTATTTGGTGGCCAGTGTAAATTGATTTACCCATGGAGCTCTACTGGGCATGCATTGGCTGGAGAGGTGGATTCGAAGCTGCAGTATAGACATTTGCCGATTGAGTGTGGCTTGTCTCATTTAGAAGGGAGGAATATAGAAGCGTCCTTAACAGATAGCCTCGGTAGCTAAATTGGTAGAGCTACAGCACCGTAAGCCAGAGGTTTAAATCCTGGTCAAGGCCTACACATGTTCTCCCTCCTGTTTCAGATGTTTACGGAGGTCAATTACTTCATTCAGTTCTAGTAACTTATTGACAACAATAATGATTTACTTTTAACATTAAAGATATGTTCTTGAGCAGTTGCATAAATCTGCTAAACATGCTAAGGGATCCTCACAATATAGGAAAATTTTACCTGCATCATCTGCAATGTATAGCACACCTGCAGCACATCCACGCAGTACAGGGAGGGAGCAGCTCATCAACGCAGTACAGGGTCCGAGCAGCTCATCCCCACAGTACAGGGTCCGAGCAGCTCATCCCCACAGTACAGGGTCCGAGCAGCTCATCCCCATAGTACAGGGTCCGAGCAGCTCATCCACGCAGTTAAGGGTCCGAGCAGCTCATCCACAATGGCACAATGAAAAAAATCTCAAATTTCTTAGAGAATGAGAAATGAGAAAAAATGAGAATCTATCATTTAAGATTTTGTTTGTTTGTTTGTTTGGGGTTTAACGCCTGGTTTCAACACCTTTCTGGTTATATCCCGGCGGTCAGTCCACCTAACCGGTGTTCCTGGGTCTCTAACCAGTACTAACCAATTTCTCCGCAAGCGACTGACTGCTTCCTCACTTGAATCAGAGGTGAGGGACAAATGACTCTCAGACGCAATGTCCAAGTTCAATTGTCACTGAGAAATTTTTCCCGCCTCATCTGGGGATCGAACTCACGACCCCTGGATTGACAGTCCGATGCTCTATCCACTGAGCTAGACGGGCGGGCTATCATTTAAGAACCAATATAGCTTAATGTTATCAGGCCTACCAAATCTCCGGACTCAGGTCTAACAGATGGGCATCGTAAAGTGTGGCAGTGCAAAAAATGTGTGGTAGCGTCCTTAACAGGTAGCCTCGGTAGCTCAATTGGTAGAGCGATGGCATGGTAAGCTGGAGGTTCGAGGTTCAAATCATGGTCGAGGCCTACACATAATCTCCCTCCTGTTTTATTTGGTGGCCAGTGTAAATTGATTTACCCATGGAGCTCTACTGGGCATGCATTGGCTGGAGAGGTCGATTCGAAGCTGCAGTTTAGACATTTGCCGATTGAGTGTGGCTTGTCTCATTTAGAAGGGAGGAATATAAAACCTTAACAGATACCGGTAGCCTCGGTAGCTAAATTGGTAGAGCTACAGCACCGTAAGCCAGAGGTTTGAATCCTGGTCGAGGCCTACACATGTTCTCCCTCCTGTTTCAGATGTTTACGGAGGTCAATTACTTCATTCAGTTCTAGTAACTTATTGACAACAATAATGATTTACTTTTAACTTTAAAGATATGTTCTTGATCAGTTGCATAAATCTGCTAAACATGCTAAGGGATCCTCACAATATAGGAAAATTTTACCTGCATCATCTGCAAAGTATAGCACACCTGCAGCACATCCACGCAGTACAGGGTCCCAGCAGCTCATCAACGCAGTACAGGGTCTGAGCAGCTCATCCCCACAGTACAGGGTCCCAGCAGCTCATCCCCACAGTACAGGGTCCGAGCAGCTCATCCCCACAGTACAGGGTCCGAGCAGCTCATCCCCACAGTACAGGGTCCGAGCAGCTCATCCACGCAGTTCAGGGTCCGAGCAGCTCATCCACAATGGCACACTGAAAAAAATCTCAAATTTCTTAGAAAAATGAGAATCTATCATTTAAGAACCAATATAGCTTAATGTTGTCAGGCCTACCAAATCTCCGGACTCAGGTCTAACAGATCGGCATCGTAAAGTGTGGCAGTGCAAAAAATGTGTGGTAGCGTCCTTAACAGGTAGCCTCGGTAGCTCAATTGGTAGAGCGATGGCATGGTAAGCTGGAGGTTCGAGGTTCAAGTCATGGTCGAGACCTACACATAATTTCCCTCCTGTTTTATTTGGTGGCCAGTGTAAATCGATTTACCCATGGAGCTCTACTGGGCATGCATTGGCTGGAGAGGTCATTTCGAAGCTGCAGTATAGACATTTGCCGATTGAGTGTGGCTTGTCTCATTTAGAAGGGAGGAATATAGAAGCGTCCTTAACAGATAGCCTCGGTAGCTAAATTGGTAGAGCTACAGCACCCTAAGCCAGAGGTTTGAATCCTGGTCGAGGCCTACACATGTTCTCCCTCCTGTTTCAGATGTTTACGGAGGTCAATTACTTCATTCAGTTCTAGTAACTTATTGACAACAATAATGATTTACTTTTAACTTTAAAGATATGTTCTTGATCAGTTGCATAAATCTGCTAAACATGCTAAGGGATCCTCACAATATAGGAATATTTTACCTGCATCATCTGCAAAGTATAGCACACCTGCAGCACATCCACGCAGTACAGGGTCCGAGCAGCTCATCAAAGCAGTACAGGGTCCGAGCAGCTCATCCCCACAGTACAGGGTCCGAGCAGCTCATCCCCACAGTACAGGGTCCGAGCAGCTCATCCCCATAGTACAGGGTCCGAGCAGCTCATCCACGCAGTTAAGGGTCCGAGCAGCTCATCCACAATGGCACAATGAAAAAAATCTCAAATTTCTTAGAAAAATGAGAAAAAATGAGAATCTATTATTTAAGATTTTGTTTGTTTGTTTGGGGTTTAACGCCTGGTTTCAACACCTTTCTGGTTATATCCCGGCGGTCAGTCCACCTAACCGGTGTTCCTGGGTCTCTAACCAGTACTAACCAATTTCTCCGCAAGCAACTGACTGCTTCCTCACTTGAATCAGAGGTGAGGGACAAATGACTCTCAGACGCAATGTCCGAGTTCAATTGTCACGGAGAAATTTTTCCCGCCTCGGCTGGGGATCGAACTCACGACCCCTGGATTGACAGTCCGATGCTCTATCCACTGAGCTAGCCGGGCGGGCTATCATTTAAGAACCAATATAGCTTAATGTTATCAGGCCTACCAAATCTCCGGACTCAGGTCTAACAGATGGGCATCGTAAAGTGTGGCAGTGCAAAAAATGTGTGGTAGCGTCCTTAACAGGTAGCCTCGGTAGCTCAATTGGTAGAGCGATGGCATGGTAAGCTGGAGGTTCGAGGTTCAAATCATGGTCGAGGCCTACACATAATCTCCCTCCTGTTTTACTTGGTGGCAAGTGTAAATTGATTTACCCATGGAGCTCTACTGGGCATGCATTGGCTGGAGAGGTCGATTCGAAGCTGCAGTTTAGACATTTGCCGATTGAGTGTGGCTTGTCTCATTTAGAAGGGAGGAATATAAAACCTTAACAGATACCGGTAGCCTCGGTAGCTAAATTGGTAGAGCTACAGCACCGTAAGCCAGAGGTTTGAATCCTGGTCGAGGCCTACACATGTTCTCCCTCCTGTTTCAGATGTTTACGGAGGTCAATTACTTCATTCAGTTCTAGTAACTTATTGACAACAATAATGATTTACTTTTAACTTTAAAGATATGTTCTTGAGCAGTTGCATAAATCTGCTAAACATGCTAAGGGATCCTCACAATATAGGAAAATTTTACCTGCATCATCTGCAAAGTATAGCACACCTGCAGCACATATACGCAGTAGAGGGTCTGAGCAGCTCATCAACGCAGTACAGGGTCTGAGCAGCTCATCCCCACAGTACAGGGTCCGAGCAGCTCATCCCCACAGTACAGGGTCCGAGCAGCTCATCCCCACAGTACAGGGTCTGAGCAGCTCATCCCCACAGTACAGGGTCTGAGCAGCTCATCCACGCAGTTCAGGGTCCGAGCAAATCATCCACAATGGCACACTGAAAAAAATCTCAAATTTCTTAGAAAAATGAGAATCTATCATTTAAGAACCAATATAGCTTAATGTTGTCAGGCCTACCAAATCTCCGGACTCAGGTCTAACAGATCGGCATCGTAAAGTGTGGCAGTGCAAAAAATGTGTGGTAGCGTCCTTAACAGGTAGCCTCGGTAGCTCAATTGGTAGAGCGATGGCATGGTAAGCTGGAGGTTAGAGGTTCAAATCATGGTCGAGACCTACACATAATTTCCCTCCTGTTTTATTTGGTGGCCAGTGTAAATCGATTTACCCATTGAGCTCTACTGGGCATGCATTGGCTGGAGAGGTCATTTCGAAGCTGCAGTATAGACATTTGCCGATTGAGTGTGGCTTGTCTCATTTAGAAGGGAGGAATATAAAACCTTAACAGATAGCCTCGGTAGCTAAATTGGTAGAGCTACAGCACCGTAAGCCAGAGGTTTGAATCCTGGTCGAGGCCTACACATGTTCTCCCTCCTGTTTCAGATGTTTACGGAGGTCAATTACTTCATTCAGTTCTAGTAACTTATTGACAACAATAATGATTTACTTTTAACTTTAAAGATATGTTCTTGATCAGTTGCATAAATCTGCTAAACATGCTAAGGGATCCTCACAATATAGGAAAATTTTACCTGCATCATCTGCAAAGTATAGCACACCTGCAGCACATATACGCAGTATAGGGTCCGAGCAGCTCATCAACGCAGTACAGTGTCTGAGCAGCTCATCCTCACAGTACAGGGTCCGAGCAGCTCATCCCCACAGTACAGGGTCCGAGCAGCTCATCCCCACAGTACAGGGTCCAAGCAGCTCATCCCCACAGTACAGGGTCCGAGCAGCTCATCCACGCAGTTCAGGGTCCGAGCAGCTCATCCACAATGGTACACTGAAAAAAATCTCAAATTTCTTAGAAAAATGAGAATCTATCATTTAAGAACCAATATAGCTTAATGTTGTCAGGCCTACCAAATCTCCGGACTCAGGTCTAACAGATCGGCATCGTAAAGTGTGGCAGTGCAAAAAATGTGTGGTAGCGTCCTTAACAGGTAGCCTGGGTAGCTCAATTGGTAGAGTGATGGCATGGTAAGCTGGAGGTTCGAGGTTCAAATCATGGTCGAGGCCTACACATAATTTCCCTCCTGTTTTATTTGGTGGCCAGTGTAAATCGATTTACCCATGGAGCTCTACTGGGCATGCATTGGCTGGAGAGGTCATTTCGAAGCTGCAGTATAGACATTTGCCGATTGAGTGTGGCTTGTCTCATTTAGAAGGGAGGAATATAGAAGCGTCCTTAACAGATAGCCTCGGTAGCTAAATTGGTAGAGCTACAGCACCGTAAGCCAGAGGTTTAAATCCTGGTCGAGGCCTACACATGTTCTCCCTCCTGTTTCAGATGTTTACGGAGGTCAATTACTTCATTCAGTTCTAGTAACTTATTGACAACAATAATGATTTACTTTTAACTTTAAAGATATGTTCTTGAGCAGTTGCATAAATCTGCTAAACATGCTAAGGGATCCTCAAAATATAGGATTATTTTACCTGCATCATCTGCAAAGTATAGCACACCTGCAGCACATCCACGCAGTACAGGGTCCGAGCAGCTCATCAACACAGTACAGGGTCCGAGCAGCTCATCCCCACAGTACAGGGTCCGAGCAGCTCATCCCCACAGTACAGGGTCCGAGCAGCTCATCCCCACAGTACAGGGTCCGAGCAGCTCATCCACGCAGTTCAGGGTCCGAGCAGCTCATCCACAATGGCACACTGAAAAAAATCTCAAATTTCTTAGAAAAATGAGAAAAAATGAGAATCTATCATTTAAGAACCAATATAGCTTAATATTATCAGGCCTACCAAATCTCTGGACTCAGGTCTAACAGATCGGCATCGTAAAGTGTGGCAATGCAAAAAATGTGTGGTAGCGTCCTTAACAGGTTGCCTCGGTAGCTCAATTGGTAGAGCGATGGCATGGTAAGCTGGAGGTTCGAGGTTCAAATCATGGTCGAGGCCTACACATAATCTCCCTCCTGCTTTATTTGGTGGCCAGTGTAAATTGATTTTCCCATGGAGCTCTACTGGGCATGCATTGGCTGGAGAGGTCGATTCGAAGCTGCATTATAGACATTTGCTGATTGAGTGTGGCTTCTCTCATTTAGAAGGGAGGAATATAAAACCTTAACAGATAGCCTCGGTAGCTAAATTGGTAGAGCTACAGCACCGTAAGCCAGAGGTTTGAATCCTGGTCGAGGCCTACACATGTTCTCCCTCCTGTTTCAGATGTTTACGGAGGTCAATTACTTCATTCAGTTCTAGTAACTTATTGACAACAATAATGATTTACTTTTAACTTTAAAGATATGTTCTTGAGCAGTTGCATAAATCTGCTTAACATGCTAAGGGATCCTCACAATATAGGAAAATTTACCTGCATCATCTGCAAAGTATAGCACACCTGCAGCACATATACGCAGTACAGGGTCCGAGCAGAAAAATGAGAATCTATCATTTAAAAGTTTCAAGGCAATATCTTAAAAACTGTAGAAGTAGTTCGTGTCGTAAGGTTTTGTTGAGTACAGTGTCTGAGCAGTACAGTGTCTGAGCAGCTCATCCTCACAGTACAGGGTCCGAGCAGCTCATCCCCACAGTACAGGGTCCGAGCAGCTCATCCCCACAGTACAGGGTCCGAGCAGCTCATCCCCACAGTACAGGGTCCGAGCAGCTCATCCACGCAGTTAAGGGTCCGAGCAGCTCATCAACAATGGTACACTGAAAAAAATCTCAAATTTCTTAGAAAAATGAGAATCTATCATTTAAGAACCAATATAGCTTAATGTTGTCAGGCCTACCAAATCTCCGGACTCAGGTCTAACAGATCGGCATCGTAAAGTGTGGCAGTGCAAAAAATGTGTGGTAGCGTCCTTAACAGGTAGCCTCGGTAGCTCAATTGGTAGAGCCATGGCATGGTAAGCTGGAGGTTCGAGGTTCATATCATGGTCGAGCCTTACACATAATTTCCCTCCTGTTTTATTTGGTGGCCAGTGTAAATCGATTTACCCATGGAGCTCTACTGGGCATGCATTGGCTGGAGAGGTCATTTCGAAGCTGCAGTATAGACATTTGCCGATTGAGTGTGGCTTGTCTCATTTAGAAGGGAGGAATATAGAAGCGTCCTTAACAGATAGCCTTGGTAGCTAAATTGGTAGAGCTACAGCACCGTAAGCCAGAGGTTTGAATCCTGGTCGAGGCCTACACATGTTCTCCCTCCTGTTTCAGATGTTTACGGAGGTCAATTACTTCATTCAGTTCTAGTAACTTATTGACAACAATAATGATTTACTTTTAACTTTAAAGATATGTTCTTGAGCAGTTGCATAAATCTGCTAAACATGCTAAGGGATCCTCACAATATAGGATTATTTTACCTGCATCATCTGCAAAGTATAGCACACCTGCAGCACATCCACGCAGTACAGGGTCCGAGCAGCTCATCAACGCAGTACAGGGTCCGAGCAGCTCATCCCCACAGTACAGGGTCCGAGCAGCTCATCCCCACAGTACAGGGTCCGAGCAGCTCATCCCCACAGTACAGGGTCCGAGCAGCTCATCCCCACAGTACAGGGTCCGAGCCGCTCGTCCACGTAGTTCAGGGTCCGAGCAGCTCATCCACAATGGCACACTGAAAAAAAATCTCAAATTTCTTAGAAAAATGAGAATCTATCATTTAAGAACCAATATAGCTTAATGTTGTCAGGCCTACCAAATCTCTGGACTGATTGGTCTAACAGATCGGCATCGTAAAGTGTGGCAGTGCAAAAAATGTGTGGTAGCGTCCTTAACAGGTAGCCTCTGTAGCTCAATTGGTAGAGCCATGGCATGGTAAGCTGGAGGTTCGAGGTTCAAATCATGGTCGAGGCCTACACATAATCTCCCTCCTGTTTTATTTGGTGGCCAGTGTAAATTGATTTACCCATTGAGCTCTACTGGGCATGCATTGGCTGGAGAGGTCGATACGAAGCTGCAGTATAGACATTTGCCGATTGAGTGTGGCTTGTCTCATTTAGAAGGGAGGATTTTGAAAAAGTAACACTGGTTGGCCCTAGATGGAACATTGAACTGGATATTGTAATTAATTGTTTTGGATTTATTTGAGTGGAAAATGCTTTATTTTGACACCCGGATTAGATAACATAGAAGGTACCACATTTTTTACTTTTCTAACAAAATTCATTTTTTTCAACAATTGTCTCCTGTTATTATCAATATTCATCTGTTTGTAACAATATAATAACAGTTTGTTTGGAAATTGTTAAAATGATAATTTAATTTTCACAACTCATCATTAGTGCAACTGTACTAGCTGGGGCTATGAATTACCTTAAGTACTAGTTGTAGTAGCAGTAGCACAAGTATAACTTGCTTTTTAATTTGTTAAAAACATGAAATAACTTACATTTTTTCAAAAGAATCCAGTAACTCAAAGTCAAACACCAACTGACCTGTACAACTTTATGAAACACAATGGCCTGATTCAGTGAAAACCTGTTCTTGTAAGCTCATAACAAAAACCCCTCAAGCTTGAAAAGTTAACAAAGGTGTGTAGTCAACTGTTTCATAAACCTGCTTCAAGGCAGTAATGTTTTCCATGCTTGACCAATCATAAGGAAGAGGCCTTTATCACACCTCCAGCTGGTAAAACTCAGTCTTGCTAATTAGATTACGTAACATGATCATAAAACACCAGGCCCTTTTCTTAATAAGCATTGTTTGCATGACTTAACAGTGATTGGATGAATATTTAAGTGAACGTTTTAAAAAGATAAAATTTCCATGCCAGCCAATAAATAAATTTTCATAAAGGATATGTGCAGTTACGTAAATAGCACAGGTACTTGAAACAAACTATTTTAATGTTCTATATGGGCTATATACTGATCCACAAACAAATATGTCGCTTACATGTGCACTTCATGCAAAACATACAATTTTAGTTTCAAGCATTATATCTTGAAAACTGTAGAATTTTGCAGAATAGATTTTGTTAAATCATGTCCCCTGCAAAAAATAATGGACTGATCCACACGAAAAATATGTCACGCACATCTACACTTCATAACGAACATATGAATCAAGTTTCTAATCAATAACATAAAAACTGTAGAAGTAGTTCGCGTCACAAGATTTTGTTAAATGGTGCGCCCCTCCGAAAAATAATGGACTGATCCACATGAGACAAAAAAAAATTGCGCAAATGTACTCACAAACATATGTTTAAAGTTTCAAGTCGGTACCTTGAAAACTGTTGACGTAGTAAGTGTAGAAGTTTGCACAACACGATTTTGTTAAATCATGTCCCCTGCAAAAAATAATGGACTGATCCACATGAAAAATATGTCACGCACATCTACACTTCATGCCGAACATATGTATCAAGTTTCAAGGCAATATCTTAAAAACTGAAGAAGTAGTTCGTGTCGTACGGTTTTGTTGAATTATACTCCCCTGCTAAAAAATAATGGACTGATCCACATGAAACAAAGTATGTCATGGAAATTTACTCACAAACGTATGTTTAAAGTTTGAAAACTGGAGAAGTAGTTTGCGTCATAAGATTTAAAATAAAAGATTTTGTTAAATAATGCTCCCCTCAAAAAAAATGGACTGATCCACAAACAAATATGTCGCTTACATGCGCACTTCATGCAGAACATACAATTTTAGTTTCAAGCATTATATCTTGAAAACTGTAGAAGTAGTTCGCGTCACAAGATTTTGTTAAATCGTGCTCCCCTGCAAAAAATAATGGACTAATCCAGATGAAAAATATGTCACGCACATCTACACTTCATGCCGAACATGTGTATCAAGTTTTAAGTCAATAACTTAAAAACTGTAGAAGTAGTTCGCATCACAAGATTTAGAAGTTGCATAACACGATTTTGTTAAATCATGTCCCCTGCAAAAAATAATGGACTAATCCAGATAAATAATATGTCACGCTCATCTACACTTCATGCCGAACATGTGTATTAAGTTTCAAGTAAATATCTTAAAAACTGTAGAAGTAGTTTGCGTCACAAGATTTTGTTAAATCGTGCTCCCCTGCAAAAAATATGGACTAATCCAGATGAAAAATATGTCACGCACATCTACACTTCATGCCGAACATGTGTATCAAGTTTTAAGTTAATATTTTAAAAACTGTAGAAGTAGTTCGCATCACAAGATTTAGAAGTTTGCATAACACGATTTTGTTAAATCATGTCCCCTGCAAAAAATAATGGACTAATCCAGATGAAAAATATGTCACGCACATCTACACTTCATGCCGAACATGTGTATCAAGTTTCAAGTCAATATTTCAAAAACTGTAGAAGAAGTTCGCGTAACAAGATTTTGTTAAATCGTGCTCCCCTCCGAAAAATAATGGACTGATCCACATGAGAAAAAAAAAGTTCGCGCAAATGTCCTCACGAACATATGGTTAAAGTTTCAAGTCGATATCTTGAAAACTGTTGACGCTGTAAGTGCCACAGACAGACTGGATCAACCAACCAACCAACCGGATGATGACTCCTATATACCCCCTATACTTCGTATGCGGGGGTATAAATATCATGAAATTAGGATTTTAACATAGGACAGAGGCACAAATTCAAACCCCATGAATATGGTATGATTTGCTATTGTGCAATTTTGTATATCCACAAAGTAATGTCCCCATTTAAAAGCCACAAGCAGGAAATCCACAAACAATTGAGGTTTATGAAAACAAATGATTTAGCAGTTAATTCTAAATGAAAAATACCCATTTCAAGGAAATAATTATGTCAAAATGTAAAATGTACTAAATCACAGATTGGTAAAAACACCCTTTATTTCATAATCAACAAACCCAATAAAACAGTTCATACCACGAGAACATTGTCTATGATGAACGTCAGAGATCTGCGGATGAAAATTTCTCTGGAGTTGACAGTGACGCCAATGTATTCTGCTGCAAAATTGTTGCCCAATCTATTGACTGCACTGAATACCAAGGTGTTGTATGGTACCTTAAACAACAAGTCACAGAAATATAATAACAGGTTTATAGCTGCCTTTTAATACTCGTAGATCTAGCTTTCTACGACATCAGTTAAGAGCATTTGATTGTAACAGTCCTCTAATGGAGTGTCGCAAGCAAATAATTTCAATCCATTTATATAAACAAAATATATAAACAGTAATAATAATGAATCATCAAAGGTTAACTATCCTAATGCCTATGCATTACTCTATCAGCACTTCTTTACCATATTCCTTCTTTATTCATATACAGTGACAACTCTTCTGCATACAGCCAATAATTATTAGCACTTGTCGGTATAATGACAGATAAAAACAAACAAGAGAGCCATGATGGCCCTATATCGCTCAACTGAGTACAAAAGTAATCTCAGCTTGTGGTTTCAGACAAGAAGATTTTTTAAAGTTTTTCCTATATAAGTCTATGCAAAATGAAGTGACCCCTGGGGCAGGGCCAATTTTGACCCCAGGGAAATAATTTGAACAATCTTTGTAGAGTTCCAATAGAGGGTGCTAACTGCCAAATATCTAAGCTCTAGGCCATGTGGTTTCAGACAAGAAGATTTTTAAAGTTTTTCTTATATCAGTCTATGCAAAATGAAGTGACCCCTGGGGCAGGGCCAATTTTGACCCCAAGGCTTTAATTTGAACAAACTTTGTAGAGTTCCACTAGAGGATGCTAAATGCCAAATATCTAAGCTCTAGGCCTTGTGGTTTCTGACAAGAAGATTTTTAAAGTTTATCCTATATAAGTCTATGTAAAATGAAGTGACCCCTGGGGCAGGGCCAATTTTGACCCCAGGGCTATAATTTGAACAATCTTGGTAGAGGACCACTAGGTGATGCTACACAACAAATATCAAAGTTCTAGGCCTTACGGTTTCAGAGAAGAAGATTTTTAAAAATTTCATGTTCAAAATCTATTTTTAACCTCTGTGACCTAGATAGGCAATGGACCGGAACCATTTGAACAATTTTGGTAAAGCTTCATGCAAGTAACATTCCTGCCAAGTTTCAGCAAGATTGGCCCAGGAGTTCAGGAGAAGAAGTCGTTTGAAGAAAAAGTTGACGACGCACGCCGGACATCAGGCGATCACAAACTGACAAAAGCTCACCATGAGCACTATGTGCTCAGGTGAGCTAAAAATAGTAAAGGCAGGTGAGGAATACCAAGTTTTAGTTTTTCAAAACACTGATTCATTGTTTACCTGGATATCTTGATTGAAAGCTGACAGTGTCAGCAGGGCTTTTTCAGGGGGTTTTGGGAAAAAGGCCCCTGTCCAAATTTGGAATTTTTGACGGGTTAAATACTCAAATTTGGGAAAAAAGTATAAACAAATCAAACCAAATTGGGACATTTCAACATTCATTTATCTGCACTATAGCTTGATTTGCCTTGCTTTAGTGTTCCTGGAAATGTCACAAATCTCTTCCAGGGTTTGTTCTGACAGCTTTACAGATGTATCACTTATACAGTAGAATGGCTATCATCTGATCCTTAGAAACTTGGCAAGTTTCAACTGACTGGGAAAGAACTTTTGAAACATTTGATGTTTTGTTCCACAGAGAGTTTAGTTTTGGAGTACCCTTGGCATCTTTTTTTCGCGGCCTTCTTGCATAGTGGTTATAGACCACTAAATATTGGTGATCAGGCCTCTAAATAATTTTGTGCAGGGAATTTGCGGACTAGTTACAGGAAGTCAAGCCTGATTGGTAGAAAATGAAAATAAATATTTTTAAAAGAAAATTATTTTGAGAAAATATAATGATTTTGTAGTAATTTGAATACAAATAATATGAAATTGATAATGAAAAAAAAGTGAAATTCAACTTTAAAAATAGCTATCATTTTTGACAGAATGTAAACAAAAGTTCCACAGAGACTGGGGTGATACACTTCTGGCTAAAATGTCGAAAAAGTTTATCGGTCATGCTATGGTGGAATTGGTATTTTATGGTGTGTCTAGGTTGGTTCTCTTGAGAATTGTAAGATTTTAAGGGCTTGACCCAATAGTAAATTCAGAAATTGATGAAAGGTTATAATGGAAGTCTATGGAAATTGATTTAGTAGTCTATAACCTAAATATGAAAGTGAAAGTAAATGGACCATCTTCACAAGGCGCCATATTTAAAATAGAATTTTTTAAAATTGTATTTGCTGTCAGTCTGGGGACCAAAGTGGAGATTTTCTGCACAAACAGATAGGTAAACAACTGTAATAAGTCTTGATTGGATCATTTGATCTGACTGAATACTGAAATAGGTCCATTTTGCTTATTTATAAATGGAGAGGTGGGGGTGCAATACAGAGAGAGACTTCTTATTTCATCTTTTCTCATTATGAGCCTGCATATGGCATATTTGTGTGAGAAAATATGTCGCGAATGAACATTTGTTCCTAATTTACGCGTAAAAGGGGAAAGTTTTGGCTCAATTTTAGTTGTCGGCTTTATTGTAACAATTAGAAGTTAGTAAAGATGAAGGAAATTTTGGCCAATATGACCTTATAAAATGCAAATTTGTAAGTAGCTAATTTCACTTAAGCCATAATAGTCAGCTTTATTTGAAAAAATATATCTTTAGTGTGTATCAAAATGCATTTAAATCAGTGAATTGCTGTTTTTGAGTTAACTTAGGGGCCTTGCAGAACCCACAGCTCTGTTTTAGATTTATGAATGACACAAATGTTGAATTAAAATGTGAGTCTGCATGTCTAAAAGTGTCTAAACAAGTCTCATATTTGGTCATTGTTGTAATAAATCATCATTTAAACAAAATCTGATGTATAATTTATCAAAAAATTGTAAATTTTACAGATAATATGTAAAACATAGCAATTGTGGGTAAAGGAGTTATCTCCCTTTGATTGAGAATTGTAAGTTATGTATATTCAGACAACTTCCAGAGGCCTACTGACTATCTGACACATAAAATCACCAGAGATTTAAGCATTTGTGTGGTATTTCTACACATAATTGTCATTTAGAAAGGATTCAAAGCAGTAATGGATAGAGTTGAGGGGTTGGAGACCAGCACTACTCAAATAAAGCTCATTAATGCAGAATTTTCCATACTCAGATGTAGCCATAGGCAAATGGATGTATCTGCCATAGGAATTTTTGCATATTTTTACTATTTGTACATATTACATGCAAAATTATCAGCTTTTTTGTAATTTGGTGTCATAAGTTAGTCACATTATGGTTCTAAATTTGCCTAGTAGCTCCATTTTGGCCTCTATTTGGTTAAGTATAGCCTCCTATTTAAGGCATGGCTTTTAGTCATAGTTGCAGAAGCACACATTTATAGCTTTTAATCATATATAAATTTGATTTATTGAGGTTTTGAAGTTATATTCAGTTTCATATTCATAAAGGCAGTCTTACAATAGCTCAAAAATGGTGATAAATGTTGAATTTTTCAATTTTTTGTAGGGGGTGGGGTAAAACAAATTGCTGTTTAAAAAAGAAAAATAAGACCAAGCCAAAAAATATTAGTGCAACTTGTGACACACATGTTCAGATCTTATGTGTGCAAGTTTTAAGACATCTGTGGGAAAACTAAAATTTTTGTGAATTTTTAGGTACCTTTTTTCTCTATTAAAATCTATAGTAGTTTAATTGCATGGAAATGAGCAGTGAGTGCTTGTATAAGAATTAAGCCTTTGGGCTGAATTGGGGAGAATGACAGACAACAAAGGTATTTTTGTGTTCAGAATAGTTTGTTTATTTGGATAATATAGAAAATAGTCAAAACAAAAAGTCAAACATGCATGTTTAGGTTATAGACCACTAAATATTGGTGATCAGGCCTCTAAATAATTTTGTGCAGGGAATTTGCGGACTAGTTACAGGAAGTCAAGCCTGATTGGTAGAAAATGAAAATAAATATTTTTAAAAGAAAATTATTTTGAGAAAATATAATGATTTTGTAGTAATTTGAATACAAATAATATGAAATTGATAATGAAAAAAAAGTGAAATTCAACTTTAAAAATAGCTATCATTTTTGACAGAATGTAAACAAAAGTTCCACAGAGACTGGGGTGATACACTTCTGGCTAAAATGTCGAAAAAGTTTATCGGTCATGCTATGGTGGAATTGGTATTTTATGGTGTGTCTAGGTTGGTTCTCTTGAGAATTGTAAGATTTTAAGGGCTTGACCCAATAGTAAATTCAGAAATTGATGAAAGGTTATAATGGAAGTCTATGGAAATTGATTTAGTAGTCTATAACCTAGTTTTTACTATTATACGACATTTTTAAATTTTCGTCACTAGTTTTCGCGGGTCATTATATGCCGGTACTGCACATACCATTTTTGATTCATCCTTTCTGTTTTGTACGCAGTCGAACTATTATCGCGAAAAAACATCTGTTAACCAAATAAAAATATAATTTCTGTTAATATTCAAACCATAATCTGACCATAAATAAGTTATCTGGAATCATGGGCGCCGCGCTCCATCTTCAACTTAGGTTACGGTAAATACCGGTTTTTACACGGGTGCTAGTTAAAACGGCCTCACGTAAAAACGGCCTCAAGTTAAAACGGCCTCATTTTGCTTAAAACGGCCTCACAAATTGGTCAAAACGGCCTCACTTTTTATTTTTTTGGTTAAAACGGCCGCACTTTTAGTCAAAACGGCCGCACTTTTAGTTAAAACGGCCTCAATATTTTGTTATAACGGCCTCGATTTTGAAATAAATTTTAAATATAATATGAGAAAACTTAAATTAAATGCAATGAGTGATCGTTTATAATGCTATATTACTGTTGACAATGGAAATATGTACATGTCAATTCGCTACTTTAATGTTATAATTGAAGTATAATTAAAAATAACAGTTTTCTTACAAACAGTTTTAAATTATTAAAAATTATAGAATATTAACGAGTTGTGTGAAAAATATTGAAAGTGAAAATTACTGTAAATTATGTTAAATTTGTTGTTGTTTGTTACAACATCGGCAAATTAATAATTATTAACTGTTCTGTTCTGTTCTGTTCAATGTGTGCAATAATTGTTTGTGATAATGACAATTAAAATAATGGGATCAAATCACTTAACTGATAATCGAAGTATGTCTTTAATTTATGAATGATCAAAAGAAGATCAGAAAGCGGTATGTTTTTGAGCAAGAGCAATGTATTTTTCACAAGAAAAAGGTGAGGAGAATTGAGTAAAAAAGTAAGTATATATTGTCTTGAAATTTCGAACGTTTCATTATCACTTAGAACTGTAATCAAGTTATATCTTATTAAAGTAATTGATTTGGATAGTGTTTTATAATAATTTTGTGATTTGTTTAAAGAATTGAATTGATTATAAACATCTGTTTGTGTGTGTAAACTTTATGTTTTCCGTGTAATTTGTGTAATTTATACAATGGACAATTGTATTGAGTGTGGAGTTATTGTTAGGGACCGACAAGAAGCTGTTTCCTGTGACTCTTGTGACAGGTGGCAACACAGGACATGTAATACCGGTAAGACAAATCATAACTATAATGTTTCATATAATACGATTGCAGACGGTTTCGCTTTTTCCGTCAGCAGGAAGGTGCGATTTTTTTTTGAAAACAGACATTTACACACGTACATTATCAGTGTATCCATTACAGTATCATTTTCTTTAGAAATTTAGTCGGAGACGGAAAACAAGGCCCTACCCATAACTTTTTATCTTAAGATATATTCAAAATTCCTTTTGCATGTAAAAGAGGAACCTATTGGCTATATTAGAATCATTTTCTTTAGAAAATATTTCAAAAAAAAGGTTAATAAATTTTTGTAGCAAAGATGGGCCTTCTTTAGATTCAAATTTAATCTGATACGGAAAACACGGCCCTACCCCTTAACTTTTTTTTATGTCTTAAGATAACTTCAAAATTAGTTTTGCATGTAAAGGAAAACACTCCTGGCTATATAAGAAACATATTCTTTTGAATGTATTCCAATTAGAAGTTAATTAGTTTTTGTCTCAAAGATAGGCCGTCGTTAGAATAAAATTTAATCGCAAAAGGAAAACACGGACCTACCCCTATACTTTTATGTTCTGTTCTGTTATAATATGTATTTTATAATATATCTTTAACATTCTTTTTGTATAATAAAGCGGACGATAAAACCTTTACGAGAAACAATTTATTTTGAAAATATTTTAATTAGGATTTAATAAAAAGTTGTATAAAAGATTGGGCATTTAATTTAAATATATCAAGATTTTTATTTATGCGTGAATAAAAAAGTTCAAAAATTAAAAAGCAAACGTGTTTATTTCATTTTTGATTAAATTAAATATTTCAATTCAATGTTCACACCTCAGCGACAAATGTTTGTTACTGGTGATAATCGTTGATCTAATAGAAGAAATTTGCAATACAACCAAATACAAAAGTTATTTAAGCAATTCTGGAATTAGGATATCATTGAATGAAAGTTCAAAACTATCCTATTTTAAAAAGATATATAAATATCGAGTTTTTTTTTCAAAGCTCTCTTAATTCCCTAAAACGAATTAAATGTCAAACTTGTGAGAAATAAACAATAAAAAGACTTCAAATACAAAACCTATCATTATATCATTAGGTAGCCATCTACATACATTCTAATCAATTATTTAATAAGTATAATGCCTATTAACAACAAAATCAGGTGTGAACATTAAATGGTAGCGCACATTAAAAAGTCAATAATTTAATCAAATGCGCTGTTAAAGCACTTAATTTTTTTCTCAATGTGGCGATTCCTGATATGCATATTTCATCCTTTTTTTACATTTCAGGCATCACTCGAGCACGGTATAGGCGTGCAGTAAAAATGAGAGAAGACATCCCATTCCTGTGTAGGGGTTGCGATAACATGAATATCCAACCATTGGTCCAAGCTCCGTTGAACTCAACGTCAGCGTCAACGTCAACTTTGGAAACGATTGTTCATGACGTCGATGTCGGCAGATTGTCGGAGGATGTCACTATTGCTTCTCGAGCTGATGACACACTAGAAGAGTCGGTAAGTGCTCTCTCCAAAGTTCACGGCTATTAAAATCACATCTGGGATTGAGAAAAGTAGTCTTAATAGTGGGTTGGTCTTTATTTCGGTATGAGATATCGACAATGCAGAACTTAACGAAGTAATGAAATTTTTTTATATTACCAATTTCAGAGGCAAATGGGTTGGTCTTTATTTCGGGATGAGATATCGAAAATACATACCTTAACGAAGTAATAAAATTTTGTATATTACTAATTTACTAATTTCTATTTTTAGTTTCAACAAGACGTTAGTGTGCCTGCTGATGACACCGATCAGATGGCGGATGCTGACACGACTGACGCCGACCACGAGTCATCTCTTGATTCATCTCAGCCACATATGCAGTCTATGCGTGTTGACCGTTCGTTCAGCGATCCGATCATTGTACATGAAAGGTGATAATTAGAGAAATATTATATACCATTTGAAGTGCTGAATAAATACATCATTATATTAAATCTTTAACAATGCTTTTAGTATTAGGATTGCTGAGGAAATATATCAATATATTCAGTATTTAATTATGCTTTAATATTATTATGATTATTGCAGAATGAATATATCAATTATGATTAATAATATTTTGCAATGCTGTGATTTCAATGCTGCCTATTTTATTTCAATGCATGTGTCTCATTGAAATTCCTGAATTCACAGAATACCTTACCTTTTTCAATTTTAGATCGCTGGTAGATCAACAACCGCCTGAGCACCACATACCAGACCAGCCAACGACTTATGAGGTTGTATCACGCGGTTCCCAGAAGGGAAAGGACATTTTAGTGGCATCAGATGGATACAGCTATGTCGTGAAGGTAATATTAAACTAAACAGTATGTGTATTAAAACTTGCACGATACTAGTTCAAAACGGTAAAAATATATGAAATACTACTTATAATATGATATTACAAAAAAAAATCACTTAACTTGTTTTTCTTTATTTTTCAGTACCGACGGCCACGTGCTACTACATGGAGGTGTTCAGTGCGCAATAAGAGATTGGAATGTTCAGCTGTTGTGGTTCAGAGAGGGGACGTTTTCACCAGTAACAAGATCGAGCACGTCCATCCATCAGATCCAACGCGCGAGATGAAGATCAAAGTTTCGGTTAAAGTAAGTATATATTTTTAATACTTGATAAATGATTATGAACTGACAATTATTTTATTTATCGGTTGACTTACAGTACTTTAATATTAAAAATCAAGTATTTGATGTCTTTTCTTGCATAGGCCAAAGCAGTTGCAACTCGAGATACAGCAAGATCCGCCGCCACCATTGTGTCAGAGGCAAATGAAGACATCGATTTGCTAACGGGGGTTGCCAACATCCGTCCAGACTACATTGCACGTGCAGTGAATCGCGTCAGACAAGACATGCGTCCTGAAGAGCCAAAAGACATGGATTTTGAGGTATAGCATTGGTTGCTCATTCTCTAACAAACTTATTTTAGAATACAAAAACTTACTCAACAAAAATAAAAAGTATCCACTTTCCTATCTTCAATTTTGTAAAATCTGAAATTGAAAACTAAAAATTCTATATGTGACAAATTATGCATTTCTGTTATCATTAAAAAGAGATAAAGTTTTCTTGAAAATCTGCAGCCACAACTTAGTTATCTCTCTTTTTGTTATAATGAGGATTCCAGGAAAAACTCAATAATTCTTAAAAGTGTTTACATTTATTTGAAATGTATCAAGTTCTCCACCTCTTGTGAGCAATAAAATCACAAAACATTCATCAATACAACCACTAGTCTTCGTCAAACAACGATAGAAATTCCAGTCATTTCCAATTACCTCCCTTTTAATTGAATATGTAGTGTTTTATAATTAATTATTAATTGTTATTCGACTGGCAGTTGCTAAGTTCTTGGTGTGGAAGATTATGTTCATGAACAACTAAACTTAAAAACAACTGATATTAACTATCAAAACAACATTCAAAGCGTTCGTGATTAAATGAACATGTGTTAATGAGAATATAAGCATGAAAAGTGGATACTTTTTATTTTTGTTCAGTATATATTGTTCGTGATATAACTTATATAATATAACTCCGATAAATTCCACATTATATGATGCAAATATTATGTACTTACAGTTGGACAAGGCAGCCATGCCTCCAGATTTTTACCGCCGAGAGGTTGTTGTGGACGGTAAACGCCATCTGATCTTTGCTACAGACGAACAGCTGGACTTGCTGCGCCAGGCTAGAAGATGGTACATCGACGGTACCTTTCAGGTTGGTCATATTTATACGAATTACATTTTATTACTATATAACCCAGATAGAAAATGCTAATTTAGTCGCAAAGAATATCCTTTGAACTGAACATTGACGAAGAATATTTTGTGTTTATGTATTATATATATTATATATATATATATATGTATATATATTGCAGGTAATGAGACGACCTTTCAACCAGCTGCTTACCATTCATGCATTTGTTCGTCGGGGAGATTGCTCCAAGCAGATACCGCTGATTTTCATAGCAATGTCAGGACGGTCTACACAAGACTACGCCAGAGTATTTCAGGTATTTCTTTCTTTATTTGCGCAACGGTGAATTTGGTATTAAAATTTTATGGTATTACTTATTCTTCGTTGGTGCATACACTAAATTGACGATTTGCAATGGCGTTATAATAATAAGAACTATTATATGTTTTATTTTGTCTATTACAGGCCATCAACAGAGGGTTGGAGGAAGAGGAACAGGTTGAAGAGATTGTGGCCGACTTTGAGGCAGCCATCTGGAAGGCGGTCAGAGAGGTCTTCCCTGCTGTGACGATGAAGGGTTGTTTCTTCCATTGGGGACAAGCCTTATTTAGGAAAGTTCAGGTAATAGCCTTCTCTACTTTTGCTTGTAGAATAACACGTGTATAATTATAATCTTCCTATATTGTTGAGTATTTAAAGTTAAATAGTCGTATTTTTAAAATCGTATTTAAAATTAATTTTACGAGTCACTTTTTGAAATGCATATGCTATATATTTTCAGAGTCTGGGTCTAGCCACTGAGTATATGCAACATGGAGGTACTTATGCTTTGGTAGGGATGTTGTTTGTCCTTCCTTTCCTACCACAGGAGCACATCGTCGATACCTTCACTCATATGGAGGACTTCAACTCAGTAGATCGACTGCAACCATTGTTCGACTATGTAAGAAGAACATGGATTGACTCGTCACTCTGGCCAGTAGAGTCGTGGTGCGTGTACGGCCAGTCAATCCGTACTAACAACGATGTCGAGGGTAATTATATTGATTTTCATTGCTATACAGCATACATCTTTAATATATATATTGTTATATCTTTATAAAGTTTACATTATTATTCAGTATGTAATTATTTTTTTATTTTAAATCTTACTGGGTATTATACATTATTGATTATATTTTTAGGATGGCATCGACGCCTGAACCTGAAGGGGGGAGTTGCCCCAGCATTTTACAATCTGGTTAAGCTACTGTACAGAGAGGGTCGAGAGGCTGAAGACCAAGTACAGCTTGTTAGTGAAATGCGCTTGCGTCGAATTCAAAGAAAATCGGTCAGGACGACGCAATCAAGGATATTTGCGGCCTGGGAAAGGTATAATTTTGTCGTTAAATCAATAACACGTTCACTTTTGTTAATTTTTGTTTTACAAATATAAAATTCAATAAAAATATTATTATGACATGATAATATAAATACTAAAATAATAATATTATAAATAATTATAAGCAGAAGAATAAAATAAAGGCTACATTTACAACTACATAATGTTGTTTTTTTTACTATTTCAGCTATCGTAAAGATGAGGTGACGACCACCGGTTTGCTGAAGTTGATGTCAGCAATTTACAGACCAAGACTTGAGAAGAAATTTGCTGTTGCTGACCAGTAGAAGATCAGTCAGATACAGACATTAGATAGATACAGTCATGCTGATATGTACTTGATACGTTAAATGCATTTGAGATACAGTCATGCACATATATACATATGTATTTTTATATTAATTAAAATCGATACAACTTATGACAATCTTGTTTTATTTACAACAATTTCTCGTAAAAGTAATGAAATACCATAATAGAAAACAACAAAATAGTTTTTTAAAGTGAGGCCGTTTTGAGGCCGTTTTAACCAATATTTTTTTGAAAGTGAGGCCGTTTTAACCAAAATGAGGCCGTTTTAACTTGAGGCCGTTTTTACGTGAGGCCGTTTTGACTGTAATCCTTTTTACACCAGCACATACATTTTTCACGGAAAGAAGTTTTCACAGATCGCCGATAAACAAACGATTCGGGCTTGAAAAGTCTCGATATTATTGTTTCTCGTATATCATTTTTTAAGACAAATGCGTTTCGGTTTAAAAGGGGAATAAATTTACGAGATTGGGTTTTTTTCTTGAAATTGGGAAAAATGGTCGCTATTTTGGATTGGGAACGGGGACGAATATCGGCCCCGTGTCGTGAGATAGGCTGAAAAAGCCCTGTTTTGGTAGACGAACTCTTTCGCGTGACAAGTCGCTCGGGGACCAGTCTAACTTTTCGTCACCTGCGTAGGAGATTGTTTTCGTCACAGTCATTTAGTGCGTCCAAACACACTGACTAAAATTCATACAATGTTAAGCAATCGGAACTACTCGGCCAATTCCGCCTAATCGGCGATCGTGCCTCGGATGTATCTGGTGGAAGGATATGTCTAACCCAAAACGCCTACGCTAAAATATAGTTCTTTCGGATAGTAAACAAACATGGCGCCGTTCGAACAATGCGTTCAAGTTTCATTGCAGAGATTATAAGCTCAAGTTACATTAAAACAGCAACAATTATGTTAAAAAAATAGAAAATATTTGAGAATGACCATGGGGGCCGCCATCTTGTTGCTAAAAGTAGTCCCAAAATCCAAGATGGCGCGTCCCTACGTACATCAGAGAGATGGTGTGTAGACACTGTCCGATGAGTTCAGATTGAATGTTAAGGTGTAAGACCTGTAAATAGACTTCCCTATATAAACTATAGTAAACATGACATGTTTCAAAAGGCTGGCAATCATAGCTGGTACCATTTTAATAAGGGCTAACTTACATGCTTTTAAAGCTAATTGTTTCTACTGTCCATTTCCAGCAAGAAAAGTAGGGGTCATGTATCAATTAACAGAGATTTGACACCTTGAAACCGGTGGTCTGTTTTTTTCACTTCTGTGTGAACTTCAAAACTGTTTTACATATGCCGTCCTAAAACCAGGGCCTTTTTTCATATACTGCATTTCCAAACATAAATTTGCTATCAGTGTGTCAGTAAAAGCATCTCATTTACTTAACATGTTCCTTTCAGGCCATACTAGCCATTTAATGCCCCCAAAAGGCAAAAAAATTGGGACTATTTAGTGTCAGCCATTGTCTGACTAGCCCGAGTAGGAAGATCCGGTGGACTATTTACAAGTAATTAGCCTTAAAACCTCAATATTTCGTGAAAACAGCAGTGACAGGCTAAACTTACTTTAAAATCAAATACTTATAACAATTTTTGAATGATACCAACCCAGAAAAACTTAACAAATATCCATTATCACTTAAATCTAAGAGATTTTCTAATGATGTTAAGTGAACGCTTGCTTTAATTAAACCAATTCTAGAAAATACCCCCAAGTCAATCTGAACCATCAGTCAGCTACTCGAGCTACTTCATGACACGTGTATAAAAGGCAGCTGCGCAGCATATATAGATGTATATAAAAGAAAGGATATTTTATACATCTACTACTATAAGCTTTGATTATACTTATGAAGTATTCACTGTTTTCGATCATTATTGTGAATTGTAAAGGCTGAAGTTACCTTGAAATTACATTTGGTCAGCAAAGCATATCCTCAGTGATTATGTTTTGCGAAAACATATTTTTAAACAATGTCTATGTAACAGATTATAGTTGAATTTGAAAATGAACTGTATATCAAATATTTTAATGTTTGATGCCTTCAAAGAACTTGCAGATTTTCCGTCTGCAATCAAATAAACATGATACACTTGGTATTTTAAGAATGAAAAATATGTAGTCTGTTACGTTTTATAGTGTTCTCTCCTTACTTTTACGTGTAACACAATAGAAACAGAATCCTGTGGCCAAAATCATAAAACTAAGTCTGGAGACCAGTCTCAAATCTCAAGCATCTGACTGGCTTAAATGGTCAATATAAAACGCAGCTTTTAACGCAGGCTGCGTTATGCAGGCTGCGTTTTTTGTGTATAAAACGCAGCTGCGCAGTCTGTATAGATATATAGGGAAAACGCAGCTTTTTCTAAATATATAACTAGACAATATGTTGTGTTTATAAAAAAGAAGTATTCACTGTTCTTTATCGTTATTTCATTAAAATATTGTTATATCTTTATGATATAGTATTGTGTGTTTACAAAATATGTCAAAATATTTATTTATTATGTTGAGGTAATTTTCTGAATTACCTATAGATTTTCTTTACGTCCGAATCACTTGCAAATAGATACATATATATCCGAATTTTCTTTTAATTTTGTTATATATTGTAAAATGATGTAATACTTTATCCTGACTTTGTGTCCCATATAACATTCGAATTTAAGGATGTAGGATGCGATTTAAGGATATAAAACGGAGAGAGGCAGCCATATAAAACGCAGGGAAATTGCAGCTTTTTTAATTATACGGGAATCGTTAGAAACAATAAAAATATACAAAAAATGTAATGTTTTCTGTCTGTAATGTTTTTAAATCAATGTACATTGGATTCATAGTAAGGTCCATATTTAGAGATATGTTTTAAAAGTTTATTTATTAAGCTTGATAATTGTTGTTAAGTGTCATGATACAGAGTCTTTTATCTTAAGGATTTCTATGAACGTATGTGCTACAAACAAATACGTTGTTTGTTTAATAATTCCACATACAGATATTAATTAATTATTCTTACTCCTTTATGCCGGTAACTTGAAAGATACATTATGCCTTTGAAAAAGCGCATCAATGGAAATTGAGTTTTTTTGTTAATTGTTACAGAAATTATTTTTTGTCAAGTTCTATTGTTATTGAAAAAAATTGTCATCACTCAATAATTCAAAAATTGACTTTGTTGCAGTATATATTTTCAATGTTATGTTTCAGTCATTCTGCTTGCTAACTTGCTATATTCCATAATATTTGTTTTATTGTTTATTTGTTCTATGTTCACAAATTTTGTTTCAAACGGATATATCTAGATTTAGTTTATAAACAGTTGAGATTTAGTGTTAATTAGTGTTCACTTTTCATATAAATATATCTACTTTATTGTGTGTTTGTGTTGGAAATAAGAATGGCTTTAGTTTTTGGACATAGCCAAGTGCAGTACTTGCACGAGTACATTGACTCTCAAGATAATGTCACTTTGTGCTATCCAGGATACAAAGTCAAAGACTTTTTGGATCTGGACATTGTGTTCCAAGTGGTTCCTTCAGTGTCGGTAAGTGTGTTTTATAATGATATAATCATATCACTGTCCTTTTCTAATAACGTGAAATATTGGCGATGACACCAACAGTTTATTCGATAAATAAATTATATTTTACGATATTATGATATGAAAAGGATAATGTTGGATTATTATGAAGATATAAAGTGCGCATACTATAATTTAAAAAGATACTTTCAAGTTAACAAAATACAATTATGATCTCTGTCAGTCTGTCTACATGAAATATTTATATTGTTGAAATGTGAATATTTCTGAGTAGAATTACACGAAAACTGGATTTAATTTATTAATGTTGTTTATAACTTGTAACGATAAGCGCAAGAAAGAAATGCTATTAACGGTTTTTATAATTAAAAACAAAAACAGCATGTCACACTGTTAGTGGGCGTGTCTTGTGACACCTTAATTAATTGACCGTGCTCTTATCATCCAATCAATGATGCGAAATCAACAACGATACGATCATGTTTGACACAATGACACCAACTTAAATGGAATTAGCTCGCTTATATAATCTGATTTTAACAATTCGTTATAATGATTTCTTTGTTAAAACAAGCTTAAAACTATTTAAGTAAGAGTTTTCTAACGATTTAGGCTTCCAGTTGTATTAACAGTAAGTGGGTAATTAAGGCCTCAAATATTCTTTCCCAATCGCCGATGTCTTTTTTAACAATCAATATAAATATTTTTAGAAGACCAAGTATGTTAAAAAGTTTATCGAACATGTTAAAACAAGCTTTAAACTATTAAAGTAAGCGTTTTCTAACGATTTAGGCTTCCAGTTGTATTAACAGTAAGTGGGTAATTAAGGCCTCAAATATTCTTTCCCAATCGCCGATGTCTTTTTTAACAATCAATATAAATATTTTTAGAAGACCAAGTATGTTAAAAAGTTTATCGAACATATTAAATCAGAACATTTTATAGTCCTAAAGAATAATTTTATTTTAACATAAGGTGTAATACCTTGTATATTTGTAAATTGTATTATTTATAAATCCCGCACTATGTGTGGCGCGAACCTTTATATGAAATTAAAATTTGAAAAAAAAACAACAACACATGAATGGATTTAATATACAATGAATTATTTTCTTAAAAAAAATCACACAAAATAGTATGTTAGACTACAGTTATCTGGAAAAGTACATATTCCGATAGTTTTAAGTTTGAACTTTAATAACAATTTGCTGCTGATAGCTTTAAAGATTACTGAATAGAAATGATGATGATGATGATGAGGGTGATGATAAGGGTGATGATGATGATGATGGTGATGATGATGATTGTTCCAATCATCATATTTACCAGTTTTCATCCTTATAATTATATTCCCCAAACAATTTTATATCTTTATTTGGCCAATTTAAAATGAATATAAATGTATGTTTTCATATTTCTTTTGAAACTGGTTGCTTAAACATGTTTTGACAATAATGGAATGAATGTGCGTCAAATGAAATAGATAAAGTCAGGTGTCACATCGAGGTCCATGTTATAATTTATGACACGTTGTAATTGTACAATTGTGCCGGAGGCAGCTTGTCGCTGACCACGTCCTCGTTGTCTTGCAATAAACAAGAAATCTGCTACTGTGCACAATTAAGCCAATTAAATACACTTAACCAATGTTCTAGCTACACCGATCGTATAAGTAAGTAAGTAAGTAAGTAAGTATTCTTTTATTATAGTGACATGTGTACAAGCAACATATACATGCAATACAATAATACATAATATAATAGACACCCGACCCAATGGGTCTATAAGTCACTTTCTGAGAACATTAGTTTGTATTCTCTTCACATGACAGTTAAATTAGAGTTTTCAAGATTTTATATTTAAATTTAACTTTGGAAATTAAACAAATGAAAAATAATAAAATAAAATAAGTCAATTTCTAAACAAATATTTTTTCCTTTTTAAGTAGGCTTTTGTAAGATATTTTGCTAGTTGCCTTGGGTGATTTTGTACTAAAACACACAACTGTCTATCTGCGGGTTGGTCAGCATGGTTATGTAATATATTTATCAAACAGTCTCTTCTCAGGTTTTCATAATATTTACAGGATATTAAAAAGTGACTTTCATTTTCAACTAGATGTTCATCACATAATAAACACAGTCTATTTTCCACAGCCTCACCTACATATCGTCCAGTTTCAATTCTCAACGGGAGGATTCCACATCTTAATTGAGCTAATAAAGAGCGATCATTTTTCTTAAGATCGATAAGTAAATAATCTTCTGTTTTAAATACACTTTTAAATGTCACATATGTTCTAAGTTTTGACACTTTAGTAATGTCAGCACTCCAAATACTAGAATAATGATCAGTTATTTTACTATTCGCGGTAACCATACTTATAACTGATTTATTGTCAAAGTGTATACTTAAGTCCAGTATTTGAAGTATTGCCTTAACATCAGTGCACCAATTTTTAATAAGTGAGTGATTTTGATAATCAAGATTAAAAGCTTTCTTAGTTATTCTGTTATCGCTGAGAGTACACAGTCTGTTCCAGAGGCGAATAACGGATATCCACCGACGGTAATATGCGGGAATCCATCCAGTATCTCCAATTATCGCAAGAGTAGGTGCGAATCTATGGACCCCTAGAAAATAGCGCATGGCACGGTTTTGAACATTGTCAATTGATTGGTACCTTTTAGGGCCCCAGAACCCTGCACTGTAATCTAAGATCGGTACAACACATGCGTTAAACAGTTTTTCAAACGATTTAAATCCCAAGTCTTTCAGTGAATGTATTTTTGAGATAATTTTTCCCAGCGCTCTGCCTGCAGCTTTCGACAGAACATCACAATTAGCAGAGAAATCTCCACTACAATGAAAAATAACACCTAAATATTTATATGTTTTAACGGTTTCTAAGACATTAAAACCAATTAAAAACTGATGATCAGTCTGTGGTATACGACTATTGCGAAAATGGACACACTTTGATTTGTCTGTATTTATAAGAACTCTCCATTTTTTACACCAGTTATGCAATACGTTGAGCATTTGTTGTAAATCTTGTGCTGACCTGGAGATCAGAACGATGTCATCCGCATAAAGCAGTATCGATAGTTTCGAGCCCCCGACGTCAACTCCCATGTTGAGATCATTCACTTCTTGTACAAGGTCGTTTACGAAAATGGAAAATATTGTCGGCGAAATATTATCCCCTTGTTTCACCCCGGATTTACAGTTGAACCACTCGGTGTATTTCCCATTAATTCTCACACATGAAGAGGTATGTTGATAAATGGTTTTAATTGAGTTATACATTTTCCCGTCTACTTTATTTAACAAGAGTTTGTATAACATGATATCCCTATCGATAAAATCAAAGCATTTCCGTAGGTCTATGAAACTGGTGAACACTTGTGAGTTATTTCTTATAACACTGTTCAATGTGAAAATGTGGTCTTGACAAGATCGGTCAGGCCGAAATCCATTTTGCTCATCAGCAAGAATGTGCTCATTTTCGAGATATTTAATGAGACGTTTGTTCATAAAGGAAGTGTACAGTTTATTGAGACACGAGAGTAGACTAATGCCGCGATAGTTCATGGGAATTCTTGGGTCAGATGAACTGTCTTTAAGGATCGGGCATATGACTGACTTCCTCCACACAGACGGAATCAAAGATGAGTCAAATATCAGTTGAAACAGCTGATAAATAGCACATATAACCGCAGGGAATTTTAACACAATGTACGGGATTTGGTCGTATCCACTAGCCGAATGCGACTTTGCGTTCATTACCACCCGTGTTATTTCCTCTATGCTTATATTTATATTTAAATAAGTGTTTGTTTCATATAAGGGGTCAAGCATCGCCTCCTCTAGTAATCGTTTATGAGTTTTTACATCATTATAAAATCTCTGGTCAAAATCACCCTGATCTGTACAATTATACAGTTTTTCAAAATCAGTTTTCCATCGCTCGAAGACTATCTTTAATTTCTCAGCGTGGATTTGAAGTATGCACTTCAATCTTGAAACATATTTAGATACATCATTTTCATTTTCACTTCTTTTTAAATCAAATTTTCATAAAAATAAGTAAAAATCATGTATCTTATAATTTTTTAACTTTGAAGAGTGTACTCCACTTCCATGCGGAGTATTGAAATTTTACAATCGGTGTAGTAAGAACATTGGTTAAGTCTATAATGTTGGATATAAAAGATATGTATATAAGGAAATCCAGAACATGATTCAATTTCAGGTGGTGGTAGTAATGGCTGGTGCCAATGACATACCACGTTCTTGCTGCGAAAACGTCCTTTCTGACTTACAGGAGTTGTGCGAGAAAGTGCACACTACTAATCCTTCGGCGACGGTTGTGGTATGCAGTATTTTGCCTAGAGGACAGAGCATTTTTGAGGGAAAACGTATACCGCCGGGCTTTCTGAGAACATATAACGAAACGGCCAGAGAGGTGAATAGTAGCCTACAAAGGATACAGAGTGAGGTACCATGGATGAAGTACATGGAGGTTCCTGGCTTCACGACTGCTGCTGGTAATTTGTCTGTCTGTGTCTGTCTGTCGGTCTGCCTGTTAAAATCAATCAATCAATCAATCAATCAATCAATCAACAACAACAACGTGACTTTCCAATTAATGCGAACGTTAAATTTATCCACGAACGAAACAATTGATATTCTCATATTATACTTTGATTTATTGATAATATAGTAAAATAATTTAACATAGAATTATCTTGAATGATTCATGGATTTCAAAGAACATTTTATTTTCAGGTATTAACAGTAAGATGCTTAGCCGCGACGGGATACACCTTAGTTTCATGGGAACAGAGACGGTTGCGTCATGTATCGAGTACACTGTATAAACTGCTTTGAAAAGGAAGCTGTCTCCTCCCATAACAAGATCGTTGATCGGGCCTTTGCGGTACAGCGAAGCATTGAGCTGTTCTACGACAACGACCACCAGCACACCATCAGCACCAGTGACTGCTCCTGCTAAGCCCCCTGCCACTCATCCCGCCCACCCTCCATCCCCTGTAACTGCTGTCCCCAGAAAAGCAACTAAGCCAGCACCAGCACCTGTAACTGCTGTCCCCAGAAACACAACGAAGCCACCATCAGCACCAGTGACTGCTCCTGCTAAGCCCCCTGCAACTCATCCCGTCCACCCTCCATCCCCTATGACTGCTGTCCCCAGAAAAGCAACTAAGCCAGCACCAGCACCTGTAACTGCTGTCCCCAGAAACACAACGAAGCCAGCATCATCACCAGTGACTGCTCCTGCTAGGTCCCCTGCAACTCATCCCGTCCACCCTCCATCCCCTATGACTGCTGTCCCCAGAAAAGCAACTAAGCCAGCACCAGCACCTGTAACTGCTGTCCCCAGAAACACAACGAAGCCAGCATCATCACCAGTGACTGCTCCTGCTAGGTCCCCTGCAACTCATCCCGTCCACCCTCCATCCCCTATGACTGCTGTCCCCAGAAAAGCAACTAAGCCAGCACCAGCACCTGTAACTGCTGTCCCCAGAAAAGCAACTAAGCCAGCACCAGCACCTGTAACTGCTGTCCCCAGAAACACAACGAAGCCAGAATCATCACCAGTGACTGCTCCGGCTAGGTCACCTGCAACTCATCCCGTCCACCCTCCATCCCCTATGACTGCTGTCCCAAGAAAACCACTCAAAGATAAAATTTTTGTGATTGAGAAAATTTATGTTAAATACAGATAAGGTTGTAAGAAATAAATTGCCACAAAATGAAATTAAAAATTTAAGTGGAGGCGGGTCCGATGTCCCTATTTTCTCAAAAACTGATAGACCTATTTCCTATCATGAGGCGGCAGACATATTAAATCAGAATCAAAAGGACAGTATTACTAATGAGCCCCCGTATAGACCCGAAGCTGGTAATGTTTATGTTTTTTCAGATGATGGTATAGTCCGATTTTACGCATTGAGCCGTGAATGTACTTTTGTATTTATAGATTTTTGGAATATTCCACAAAATAGGGAAATTAGATATTTCCATTATAGCTTATAATGTTATAGTTGTACTATCTTATACAAAAGCTTTCATGGCCGTGACAGTAACGTATCTGATTTTTATACTGGCGCGCATGCGCCAGTATTAACTAACGATGCTGTGAACTCTGCGACGCGCAGTCCTTAACTTCGGGTGTATCATTGCGACCACGAGAGCGTATCAAGTAAGTGGTCACCGCGAGAGCAGGCCGAAATGTTCTGCACAAGTGTGAAGCACAATGCAGCACACCATTCCACGAATTCTGAGCGATTGATAGTAAGTTTCCGTGTAATATTGGAGCATCCATGCCAAAAATTCCATCGAACAATGTAGAGTGAAATCATGACCAGCTACGGCAGTGAACAAGCAACTGGATATGAATGAGTAGTTTAGTTACGCCTGAAAGATTTCGTAGTTGTGTGGCATAAAAAGTAGTGCATTTTAAGAAAATACAAATATTTCGAGAAGGAATGCGAACTTTGAAAGATAATTCTACAAATAAAAACAAGAAAACAATTTAATGTTGTGATTCGAACAACTATGAAAGGATATTAAAAGAACGATTAAAAACAAATCAGTCACGTGACAAGCGGGAGATAGCGTGGGTTGCCATTTTGGTTAGGTTGGAGCAGTTGTGGATCGAGACCGGGCCGGGTCCCAGTGTTCTCCCCAGACAACCGTTAACAAGCTTTGATCTATTTCCAACAAGTGTTAAATTCGCCGACATCCGTTTATTCAAAATCGACATGTCATAATTTTCTGTTTCTTGCATTGTAAACACAGGTCGCTTTTCAATACACACCTCATTCAAGGTTAAGCAATGGGCGATTTGACCAATCACAATCGATTTCTTTACTATCAGCTGGATAACTCCGCCTCTCCACGTGGTGAATTCGCAAGTCTGTCGGTGTCGTTTGATCGTATTTTGGCTCTGTTGACTCTTGATATTCTCAATTAATAGCGGAACCCGGTGTGTTTAACATTATGTTCAATGATTTTAATGGGATGCGATCATGAGTAATTATTTGGTTATTCTTAGTTCTGTGATTAGAAGACAAACACTTCGAAAATTGTACTGTATACATGTATGAAAATAATTGTGCGATAATGGATTTGTTTTAAACAAATCTATTGGCAAGTTGCATTTAGAACTTAAATTGCAAAAGAAATACATTCTGTGGCATTTTACTGCGCTATATTCGTAACGATCAGTTCATTTTCGTCGGACACATTTTCAAGTATGCATGCGCGAAAGAACGACGACTCGTAAATTCTATCTTATTTCAAGAGAAACCGGCCTTGTGAGGCTGATGCCAACTCCATCGGGCATTCTGAACTTCAACATTCTAGAAATGAGATCGAGATCATTTCCGGATAGCCCTTCAAGAGCGACTCTTACGACGCCAAGTACCCCTTCACGTCGTGAAATTACTCCGACGCCGGACGCGGTACCCCAACATGCCGAGACACTGAATCAACGCCGGCTACCTCGAACAGCCAGTTCGATCCAGTCAGGTGTCGATCCTAAGTGGAAGAAAGTCTACTTCTGGTTGCAAGAAGTTGGCAATGTATTTTTATATATATTTACTTAGCCTTGTGACTTGCATTAAATAAATAAAATAACTCAATTTCATGCTACTATATATAAAAAGGGAAATATGCATATCAGGAATCGCAACACTCATAAAACACAGCCTCCCCTGCAGCAAAAAGAAGAGAGGAAAATAAATGATTTGTTTGTTGATTGTTTAACAAAAAAGGGGAACCGTATGGGTTAGCGCCTTGGAACAGTCAGTAGCAAAATAATTTGCTACTAGGGGTTTAAACCAGGTTCTTGGGGTGCACTACATAATTTATTATACCTGTTTGTGTTAACTGAATACCTATTATGATATTATTTTTATATATGTGAAGCTATCTATATGTTTACTGGTATCGTAAATTAATTTAATTTCAGATTGTGAGTGGGGTTTTTCCACCTTATCAAGAGTGAAGACAAAGCTTAGAAGCAGGCTTAACAATTCAACATTAAATTCATTGTTAATGATATCCATGGAAGTTCCTGATGTACTGAAGTTTGATTATAATAAGGCAGTCAGCGCTTGGGCCCAAGAAAAAAAGAGGCTTCTGAAAGTTTAATCCTAATTCTGTCAGTTGTAATGAAACACTGAGTTTGATATGTGTGAGATATCTTGGACAATGAAGGTGAAAAACTAACTATACAGAGTATATAGTTGACATTGTAACTTGATGAGGTCAGATCAGTTTATGTTATTAAAACACATGTTGACATACTGTTTACACATTGTTTCACATTATTTATGTTTTTTAACTTTGTACCTTTCTTGGCTCTAAAGAGAAAAAAAAACATCTATGTACTATGTACAGTTTTTGCAGTAAACTTTGGTACAAATATAAAATTGTATAAAATGATAGTTACAAAATAAAGTTTCGCGAGCTTATATCCACGAAATATCCAGCGACAACCCTTCCAAAAATCCTGGGGAGACCGTCAGTAAGTTGGCGAATATTTTTGTTAATGCATTGTTGCGATCGACGTAAAAATTAAGATTGTAACTGTTTCAGTCTCTTAAGGTACGTGAGCCTTGTGCATTTCATTGTTGACAATACTCAGTTGTGGCGGAGCCTGATCATCGTTATTCTAGCAAAATTTAACCACTAATAATACGCTTCTGCATCAAAAAGACCCCCGCCTAAGATTCAGGTGAAAAAAAGTGGAAAACCTAATTTCCTTGCATCAAAATACAAGTACCTGCATCTATTGAAATCCCTGAATATACAGAATTATTTGCTAATGTTGATGATAGTAACTGTCACAAAGTTTAACGAAAAAATCACACATAGTTTCATATGTTTACAGTAATGATATCTGTGCAGGGCAAGTTCGATTCAACCAGCGCGCCAGTATTTCAACGCTTTCATTAATAATATGGCATAAGGGTTGTGTGTTCGAATCCTATATGGGGAATTTCTTGTTTTCTGTTTTCTTAATTTGTAATTTTGTCTCTATACATTTATATAGACACCAGCAAAAATACCATTAAACCGTGCAGATTTCGAGTAAGCTTTCATCGAACAGGTTGATAAGATGTCTCGATAGAAGCTTTCTCAAACACAGTTTTTGGACGATCCGAAAAAATGTGCAAAATGGTGTTGATTTTTGTAAATAAAAGAAAGAGAACGCAATGATGGTTCTAATAACTACAGTTGTTTACAAAACGCCCGGGTTTGCAGGTGTGATCGCATCTAAGGTGCAGAGGTTTAAGGGGTCACGGCAAGCTGCTTAACAAAAATATATTGTTATAAAATGGACAAAATCAAAAGGTAATTGAAAAAACCCAAAGATAATCAACTTAATGAATAAAACCATATCATAGGAACTAAACGAAAATTATAAAAAGCGAATGAAAGAAAAAAATAAAAAAAGTTTCTGTTTTAGGATTCGAACTTGCAATATCTTGCATCTTAGCACGAGATCCTTATCCACTGAGCTATCACGTCGTGACTGAACATACGCTGCTTTGAAAAGGTTTTAATGTCGTATAAGTTAAGTAACGTAACGGTAACTGTAAATTGACGCACTTTACCTATTTAGGATTATAATAGTGGACTTGTCCAAAAGGTCACAGCTCACGGGTCAAAATCGAACTATAATCCTGAGAAGAAAGAGGATTGGCGCAAGGGGTCTAACCTAAAGTAAGAAGATCGATGCTTTAAGACGGCCATTTCATGGAGAGTGGTGTCAATTGGTGATAAAACAGCATTGTTTTGTTTACATCGACCACTAATTCAGTAAAGTAAGTACATTTTCTTGTATTATAGGTATTGTGTATGAGATAACCACCTAGCCGCTTGTTTCAGACATCTGCTTTTGGTCCGTTTTTTGTCTGTCCATGCAGTGGTTGAAGCGTGAAAGAAGGGATAGCGACATAGGGGTCCAAACTCTGCAATGTCTGCAGACTGATTTTGGGAGCTTTAGAGAATTAGATTTCGCCTTGCTGTGTTTGCGGGGTGCGGCATACATTATTTAACACTTTAGAACGTTTCCTGTGCTAATAGGAGCCTCTGTGTTCATTTTTTTTTACATTTAAGACGATTTCATGGAGAACTGTCTCACTTTAGGACAATTTCATGGAGAGCTATAAATTTTGGAGAGGTTAGACACTGATTCGTTTATAATGAACAGAAGTATATCTGTAATTTTTATTGTAATTGTACCATGTATTGAACATGATTATATTGGCAAGTCAAGAACTGCACCCATTAAATGCAATGAGCACAATTAAGACCAGTATATCATTGCTTGTTAGGTATCCATGACTGTACGATACTTTAGTGCTTAAAACGGATTACGCGACACAATTTCACCTAAAGACATCCCATTTTAACGTATGCACCAGTCGAAAAGTCATATGAATCCACTCTCCCACCCCCACCCCCTTGCCGGAAGTACGGGCGGGAAAAGCCATGTTTAACCATTCGGATGTCTCGGCACTGCGAGGCAAGTGTGATGGTTTTGATTTAGCGCCAAAGTGTCCTTGATTTTTATTATTTACACTAGTCAAAAGTTCTAAGTGCACACTTGATAAATGTTAATTTTTCCAATAATTTGATTGAATCTTTCAAAATAGTGTAAATTACAATGAAGAAGAATCAATATTTTATTAAAGCACATCAAAAATTTTAAGTCTGCTTAACCAGATTAAAAAATAATAATATTTTAGCTCACTTGTTCTCAGAAAGCAATTCTCAAGTTAATTATCATTGCATCGGCTATCATTTGTGATCGTTTTCTCATCTCTGTATAATTTAAATTTCATGCAGATTTAAAGGAAATACTGTAGTTTGCCATTCCATTGCACTGAAATAGCTTTCTATAGCTTTGTAATGGTCTGCTGGGCACGATGAGCCAACACACTCAACTTTATTTTATCCATAACGTTTTTACAGGATTTCAAGGAGAAAATTCCATTTTTCACACAATGTTTTGTGCCAAAAGTGTTTGAATTGTCTAGCAGTTTGGGATGATACAATTTTCTATTATAGATGTGTAACAGCCTTTCCAAACGAAAAAAAATGTATTCATTTCGATAAAATTGATCAGTTTTCAGATACGCCTTTTGACCGAATAAGCGTCATTTTCGAATAATTCGATTTTGAAGTTTATTGAATTTCTATAAATTTTAGTTTTAAATTTTATTTATTGGACACTTATCCAACAAATGTTACACTATTTTTTTCGAGTTTACGTTGTTTTACGTAAATATTTAATGACGTAATTGAGTAACATCAGCGTTCAACGTAAGCAACGTAATCAATCTAGAAAATAATATCGTTTGATTTTCTTCTTAAATTAATAAAATATGCAAAAATAAGGTATTTCTTTTGCATTTACGAAAACCGTCAATATTTGTTTACAACAAATTTGAAGTTGTGCCTGTGAAAAGAATTTTGACGGCAATGTCGTTGTCTGCTGATGTCAACCATTTCATGGTTACAATTTGTTGGTGTGTTTTTCGTGTTTGTCTTGAGTCGGTGAACATGTGAAAAACAAAAACGATTGTAAAAAAATAAATTTCGCTTGCCGCACGGGGATAATGCATAAAAAGCGTATGCCGACGTGGATGACGTAAAACGTAAAACATATGCACAGTTTTCAAAAAATTATTGTTGTTTGATCATTATTAACATTAAGTCAAACTTTCATTCAATTTGAATAAGTTTACTTTAAGATATTAAAAATTGAAAAGTCTGCACTTAGAACTTTTTAACCAGTGTATTTAGCGGTAATTTTACCATCAGGCTGTTCCCACATGGTGGGTATTTTACAAGGTATCTGCTTGGGCCAAAAGCAAAGTGTCTGCTAGTCTGCAGGGTTACGATCCCCTGCCTTTAATACCATCTTCAGATATAATCAAGTTCTGATTAAAATCAATTTAATCAGATATTTTAGTAGGTGCACTTAATCCCTACTGTTCCCAGTGTTATTGGCTTTTTTGCTGAAACTTTTAAAGTTTATATAATTTCCAATCGACCAGTATTTCGACATTGTGTTAAATTGACTACATGCAAAACATATTTATTATGATGATTTTAGTACACGCATTTGTTCTCCTCACCTTTTTTATTTTTATGTGGATGTATTCTTTTTAGGGATGGCAACGAATAGCAAAATTGTCTTTAGAATAATTTGATGTACAAGTATTGTAATATTCGATAGTTATTTGTATTTGCGATCTCTTTGCTGGAGTATGCTGTATGTGTCTGTCAAACAACACTTCCGGCTTAATAACGACTTTCCAATTATAATAACGTTTCACATCAGGTCATGCTAAAGTAAGATCAAATCACGATTTCTAACATTTAATGATCATGTGCTGTCCGCTTACTGATAATAACATTAAGTTACTATAAAAGAAGTCAGTGTACTTTCGTCGTCTTTTGTACGTGTATTTACGGGACATAGTAATTTTATGGCGATACCGTTGTCGTCACGGCAGTTACGCATGTTGAATTGAGACGATAACTGCATTAAACTTTTAAGTTTCTAACTATTGGAGGAAGCAGAATGAAATCCAAGTGTTGTTAGCATATTTAGCATTTCACTTGTTTCAGTTTGCACGTGACTGCAATACCGATCGGGATTGGATGCGCGCGATACTGATTATGCAAATTATCTTTATTATGACAATCATTTGATAGGGCTTTTTACCTTTTTAGCTTTACCCAATGGTAACCAGAGGTTGAACTCTATGGATTATAAAATTGCAGACATTGAAAAGAGTCAAAACTTTTTATGTGAACAGTATGACAATATAAATTCAACAACAATCTCAAATAAAGTCAGCGTTGAAAATCTCAAAGAAGATGTGAGTAAATTAATTGCTGAAAATGTGGCACTAAAACAAAAAATGAAGCTCTTGCAGATGATGTCATTGACATGAAGTGTAGGTCGATGAAGGACAACCTGTTGTTCTTCGGCATCCCAGAAGGCACATCTCAGATCCCTGGAAGAAGGTTTGTTCCCTCTCTTCGCTCTGCTTCTGGCAGTGTTCCTGGTGAAAATAACCCTGAAAATGAAATAATGGAACATGGATTAAGTGAACCCACAAATGAACAAACAAGTGAACAAAGTGACCATGATGAAACCTTGCTTAAAACATCAAGTGCTCCACCTTCTCAATTATACAGTTTTGTTGCAGCAGGTGAGGAAAATTGCAAATCCAAAGTACATGATTTCTGCAATAAGATCCTTAGAATACCTGAACCTGAAAAAACTGTAAACATTATAGTTGCCCATAGAATTGGTAGATATGTTCCAGGAAAGATCAGACCCATAGTAGCCAGACTAGAACCTGACTCTAAAATGACATTAAAAAGTGTGCTGAAATACACTAAGCTTAAAGAAACACCTTAGAATGTGTCAGACCAATATCCCCAGGAAGTTAAAGACAAGCGTAAAGCCTTGATTCCTGATCTAGTTAAAGGGAGAAGCGAAGGCAAAACAGCATTTCTTCGACGTGACAAGTTGATCATACAGGAAAATCGTTATAATACCCATCGTGTAAATGAAAACAAAGACTAGGAAACAGGAGAACATCATAAACTCTCTGTTCTAGCTTGGAATGTTGAAGGACTGAAAAAGTGTCTTGAAGACTCAGACTTTGTAAACTATGTAACCAAATTTGATATATTGTTTTTCAGCGAAACATGGGAAAGGCATTCATCGAACTTTGAAATTGATGGGTATATCAAATGTTCTATACCTAGAAAATCAAGTCTAAATTCTAGAAGAGGTCATGGAGGTGTATGTTTGTTTTACAAAAGTATTCTGCAAAAAGGTATTGATATTGTAAATACAAATGAAAATGGATTTATTTGTGCAAAATTATCAAAATCTTATTTTGGGTTTGAAAAAGACCTCTATATTTGTTGTATTTACATTCCTCCAAGCAACTCTCCCTATTATAATATACCTGAAGAGGATCTGTTTGAATTCCTTGAACATGAAGTAAGAGTATATTCTGACCTTGGATATGTCACTGTCGTAGGTGATCTCAATGCTAGATGCGGTGAGCAATCTGATGAAATATTAAATACTGCTGATTTTTATCATTTTATTGATGTATTAGATCAGAATGACAACGGTACCTGTAACGAAATACCACAGAGGTTCACAATGGATAAACATATTAATAGCTCTGGCAAAAAATTACTCGATTTGTGTAGAAGTAGCAATATTAAAATAGTAAATGGGCGCATGGGGGATGATGCAGGGATTGGGAGCTACACTTTTATGTCGAATCTAGGCAACAGTCTAATTGACTATGTAATTTGTTCATGTGAATTATTCAAATTGATAAATAATTTTAAAGTTCATGAACTCCAAACATGTTCCACCCATGCCCCAATTGCTGTTACTTTAAACATTAATTCTAGTTATGATATTAATTACAGTGCTAATTTAAAATTTAATGAAAAATTAGTGTGGAATAATGAAGATGTTCCAGAGTTTAGAGAAATTATTAGAAATGAGTTAAACAATATTAATAACACTGTTGATAAAATTGTTTCATTAGAAATAAATATGGACGAAGGAGTGTCAACAATATCCAATTTATTGTATCAAAAATCTTTTGAAATCTTTGGTAAACCAGCATCAAATAAAAAAACTTTTAACAGAAAGTTTCAAAGCCCATGGTTTAACCATGATTGTGAAAATGCTAGAAAAGAATTTTCCTCGGCCACTCGTGCTTCTAGAAACAATAATAATAATCTGAATAACAGAAATATTCTATTAGCAGCTAGAAAAAAATATAGAAATATTAAAAGGAAGGCTGAATTTAAATTTAAAAGGAATGAGAAAGATAAACTTCAATTTTTGGCAAAAAAAGAGCCTCAAAAATTCTGGCAAGAAATAAAAAAATTAAAGAAAAAGAAAAATAATGAGGGAAATATAAGCTTAGAGGAATTTCATGAACACTTTAAAAATCTATTCTGTTCAGATGAAATTTTTTGTAATAATGACGTTGAGGAAGAGTTAACAAATAATATAAACCCAAATTTAGTTGAACAATTAGACATTGCTTTTTCAATTGATGAAGTAAATGATGCAATTAACTCACTTAAAACAGGTAAAAGTGGTGGTGATGATAAGCTAATATCTGAAATTTTTAAAAATTGTAAAGATATACTATCACCAACACTATGTAAACTGTTTAATTATATTTTTGAAAGTAACAAATATCCAGAGTCATGGACAAGAGGCATAATTGTTCCGGTACCTAAAAAGGGTAATTTAAATGAAGTAAATAATTACAGAGGTATCACTCTAACAAGTATATTTTCTAAAATATTTTCAATAATGATTGATAATAGACTTAGAAAATGGGCAGAGGTAAATAATTTACTATCAGATTATCAATTTGGTTTCAGAAAAGGGAGAAGTACAGTAGACTGTATATTTGTATTGAGTTCTATAATTAAACAAGTCATTATAAAAGAAAACCGCTACTTATATTGTGCCTTTGTTGATTTTCGAAAAGCGTTCGACTTAGTGTATAGAGATGGCATCTGGCTGAAGTTATTAAGAACGGGATGTTCAACTAAAATCGTAAAAATGCTTCAAACTATGTATGATCAAGTAAAATCGTGTGTAAAAGTTAATGGAGAAAAAAGTAATTTTTTCAGTAGTTTTATGGGAGTCAAGCAGGGTGAACCACTATCCCCTCTGTTGTTCATTTTCTTTATTAATGATATGTATAATTGTTTATATGATCCTAATATTGAAATGTTTACTATAGATGATATTAAGATTTTTATGTTATTGTTTGCTGATGATACTGTTTTATTTTCATATACAAAAGAAGGTTTACAAATATTACTTGATAAATTGAATAGTTATTGTAATGCATGGGGTGTAAGTGTAAACACCGACAAAACAGTTGTAATGATATGTAAAAAAAGGTAATGTTCCATCAAATAATCCAGAAGTTTTATTTAATGGAATAAAGTTAAATATTGTTGAAAAGTTTACATATTTAGGTGTAACCATTTCTTCAAATGGATGTTTTAATCAAGCACAGCTATCATTGTCTAAACAAGCATTGAAAGCATTGTTTTCATTAAATTCACTGTTTGATATTGTGCCATTACACATAAATGAAAAGTTAAAATTGTTTGATTCAATGGTATTACCAATATTATTTTATGGGTCCGAGGTGTGGGGCTTTCACAGAGCTCGAGACATAGAGAAAGTCTACTTGAAATTCCTTAAACAAATTTTGAATGTACGGCAACAAACCATTGGAACTGCAGTATATGGTGAACTTGGTTTGTTCCCACTGCATGTTTGCAGAAAGGTTAGAATTTTGAAATATTGGTACAAAATATTGAAAAAGCCTAATTCACTTATGTATAAGTTATTTTTCATGAAAAATATACATGGACATTTTGTCAATGAATATGCAATTAATGTAAAAACTCTATTAGAAAATTTAGGGTTTGGTTTTATGTTCAATTCTGATGAAATTTCAATTGCACAATTAAACATTATAACTCAAAGAGTATATGACCAATACATACAACATTGGTTTATTGAAATTGAAACGGCAAGTAAACTTGAAGCATATAAATTGTTTAAAGATACATTTACTTGTGAAAAATACTTAAATTGTATTGAGAACTTAAAACATAGAACAGCATTTACAAGATTTAGATGTTCAGCTCATAAACTTATGATTGAAGAAGGTAGATATAGAAATATTACTAGAGATGAACGAATCTGTAGAATGTGCAATATGAATATTGTAGAATCGGAGTATCATTTTTTACTGGTTTGTCCCTTTTACAGGGAATTAAGAAATTCTAACTTACCTCGGTACTATTGTTCATGGCCATCAATTCAAAAATTTTCTTCACTAATGAAAACAAAACAAAAAGGACTATTGATTAGAATTGGGAAATTCATCTACCTAGCTAATTTGGCCAGAGAAAACTACTTAAATCAATAAATATGTAATTGGTATGGTCATTTAAATTCAATTTTGCTTATCTTTTGTTATTGTTGCTTTAAAAAATTGATATTTCATTTACAAATTGACAGAGCGTTATAAAATCTTTGATAGTCAGTATTTTTTATATCTATTATTATTATTTTACAGTAGAAGAATAGTTAAATTGAAAATCCAGATCAGATGTAAAATGATCTGGATCTAAACTGTGATTTTATGACTAAGTTACTAATGGTAATAATTGGAATATGTTAAATGCAATTTAAAATAATTAATTAATGCCGCGAATACGTTTCCGTATTTAAATTCTTGCTCGGTCATCCATTCATCGATAGCCAATTGATTTTTGTTATATTCAAACAGTTTAAAAGGATTGGTCATTTCTTGTTCTTTCTATTAACGGTCACGTGACAGGCTAACATATAGTAAGCGCGACATAGATTTTAATCACTGCTTGGTATGTCGTCAAGAAATCGTTTGTTTACTTAGAATTATATGTTAGTAGTTTTATACAGCAATTCTTGCGGGATTCCCGCGAAATTTCCTTCTTTGTTTGAAGAACATTGATGTGATAGTAATAAGGAAGACTGTATAAAGACACCCGTGACACCCAGTTGGTGGGTTCGGTAGCCGATTGAGCTGCACTACGTTGCAGAGTTATGTGCAGTTGAAGGAGATAATTGGACATTAGATTGAGTGAACGTGAAATTGAATGTTCACGGTGCGTTTTCTAGCGATTATTATCCACATTTGGACGCTTTGTGTTTGTGTTTGAGGATAGCACGATAAATATGCCGAAATCAGAAAGACAGAAGGAGAAAGTAGATTATAAACTGTTAAATGAAGAAGGTATAAAAGAGCCTAAACGGATTCCTGAGAGTATGGAGGTAGACACAAAGACGGCGAGATCGGCGCATTCATTAGAAGTTCCCCAAGTCGGTGCGTGCGGAGGCAGCTCAGATACTGAGTGTACTATATTTTCGCCCACACATTCGGATCACGGCGAGGATGAGGAGTTGAAAAATTTAGAGGAGGAATTTCGTAGAGTAAAGGACGATGAGAGGTTAATGTTACAGGAGAGACGGAAAGATGAATTGCGCCAGCGAATCAAGGAGACGAAGGACAATATCAAGAAGTTAAAGGGTAGGCAAAAATTTTCTACTTTCATCTCTTCTTCGGCGAAGGAAAATGTTAAGGGTTAATCACAAAAAAACTATTGATATTCGTGATTTGAGAGCAGACAAGAAGCTTAGAGCTAGTGGAACGAGAAATTAAACGGTTAGGATTACTTGATTCTGATAGCGATAGCTCCGACTCGGACGGTAGAAGTTCGGATAGTGCTTCTATTTCGGACAGTGGTGACGTAAATTATTCTACAGTGATAGTGACATTGGTAGAAAGCATTCAAATAGACATCAAAAATGCACAAAAGATAAGAAAGCTAAGAAAAAGTCAGGTATTTCTGCCAAATCTTCCGATAAAGTCAAACATCCCCAGAAGTATCCACATTCACAACTTCGATATGAATTTGTTAGCTCAAATTACAATTTCGAGGAATTGAATATAAATTTGTTTGTTGCGGGCGAATTAGAAATAATTGGGGATTCGGATGTTGGTCGTATTGAAAGATCTGGCAGAATAAACCTTTTGAAAAAGCTTATGTATTTGAGCACTACATATCATTGGTCTGTAATTAGATCATATTACGCTGCGGTATTACGAGAAATTGAGCTTGGTCATAAAGTATGGTCAGACGATTTTTCTTATCTTGACACGGCCATGCTTAGCAAGCTTCAACAAGATACTAAATTTGGTAAAAAATCATCAAATAGGTCTGCTGGCAAGTCTGCGAATGATTCCTCATCAGTAGAAAATGTGTGGTTTTGTTCTTCATACCAGAGGAACAAGTGTCAACACAAAGCTTCGCACATGTTGGTTGTTAAGGGCAAAATGCGTAATGCGCAACACATTTGTGCCACGTGTTGGCAAAAAGATAAACAGAAACTGGAACATCCTGAATGTTCCTCAGCGTGCCCTCATGTTACAGCATGACCAATCATTTCAAAAGGATGCGGACTTGAGGATTTGTTTTTACCTTATTTTTGCTATAATAAGCAAGTCAAGCCAAATAATAACTTGTCAGACAAAGTTCCTTTCTGCGAGCATGATCAGAATTGTTCTCTTTGTACAAAATTATTTAGTACCAACGAATTTTCAAACGTTGCAAATAAAGTTTTTACTCATAAGTTGGTGAAAAGGTCCGGAGCATATAATTTTCAAAAATGTAGAATTCCCGTTAATTACAAGATAAATACTGATTATTTATTTACATTATTACAAAATTTTCAATATTCAGATTTGGAAGTTTGTGACCTTTTAAAGTATGGGTTTCCAATTGGTTTTGAGGGAAATGAAGCTGATCTGTCAGTAAAAAATAATCAAATGCCAAAAAATTATAAGGGAGCAACAGAATTTCCCGATCATATTTGCAAGTATCTTGCTTAAGAGATGAGTAAGGAAGCCATAATTGGTCCCTTTAGAAAAAATCCATTTGATTCAGTTTTAGTCTTATCTCCGTTGAATACAGTTCCAAAGAACGATTCTTTAGAAAGAAGGGTTATCTTAGACTTGAGTAGTGGTTACAAAGGAGCAGTCAATGAATTTGTTGACAAAGATTTTTATCTCGGTGAACAGGTCTCGCTATTTTTCCCAACTGTCGATGATTTTGTGCAATTAATATTGGCAAAAGGTCCGGGTTGTCTCATGTTTAAAAAAGATCTTTCTCGGGCCTACAGACAAATAAGTATTTGTCCTTCCAACTACAATCTGGTTATTTTTTACTGGAATGGACATATATTTTGTGACACAGTTCTATCACTGGGTTTAAGATCCGCGGCACAAATTTGTCAAAGGGTTACGAAAGCACTAGCGTTCATCTTATTAAGTATGGGTATTGCAATTCTGAATTATTTAGACGATTTAGCGGGGGTGGAGAAGAAAGATCAAGCGGAGTTTGCTTACCTCACACTTACTAGGGTTTTGTCTAATTCAGGTATAGAGGAAGCACAAGAAAGGGAATCTCCGCCCTCACAAGTTATGGTCTTTCTCGGTGTTCTTTTCAATTCAAGAACAATGACTATGGAAGTAACGCCGGAAAGATTGCTAGAGTTACGGGGCTTGATCGAGATTTGGCTGCTAAAAAAGTCGGCTACGGTCAAAGAAATTCAGTCACTTTTAGGAAAGTTAAATTTTGTAGGAGCTTGTGTTAAACCAGGGAGAATTTTTATCAATAGGCTATTAAACTGGTTAAGATCTTTGGACAAAAGTAATAAATCGAAGTCATTTAATATTAATATCGAAGTTAAAAAAGACATTAAGTGGTGGTACAAGTTCTTACCTCTCTATAATGGGGTATCATTAATGTCATTGGGAGAATGGTCTACACCAGACAGCATTTTTTCATCTGACGCCTGTTTAGAAGGTTGTGGAGGGTTTTGAGGTGGAAATTACTTTCACGCTCTTTTCCCACCAGACATTTTGCAAAAAAGCTACACATTGGTGCTTTGGAGATGTTATCACTAGTCATTTGTTTGAAGTTATGGGGGACGCACTTTTCCAAAATGAGGATTGTGGTGTTATGTGATAACATGTCTGTTTGTATAGCAGTTAATAGTGGTAAAACTAGGTGTGTCTTTTTACAAGAATGTCTCAGAGAAATTTGCTTTATAGCAGCAATTAATGAGTTTGAAATAAGGGCGGAACATTTATTGAGTAGTGACAACCGCATCGCTGATCATTTGTCAAGGTGGCATAAGCATCCGTCCTATGAAATAACATTTAAACAGTTAACTGAAGGTTGCAGCCTTAAACAGTGGGAAGTACGGTCAGATTGCTTTCACTTTCTTGACGCTTGGTAATGATAATGTAACAGTTGTTAATATTTGTTTTCAGAATCTCCATTACATAAGTTGAAGAAAGATCTCAGGAGGTCTAATAAAGCAGCTTATGCAGACGGTTCCAGGCGGAACTTAAGAATTCAATGGGAGTCATTTCTTTTGTTTTGTTTTTACTTTAAATTAGTTTATATGCCAGCTGCCACTGAAACGCTGCAACTCTATGCTCAGTTTTTAAGTCGTACGTTCAAATCCGTAGAGGCAATCAAGAATTATATAAGCGGGATTAAAACTATGCACCAATTATTAGGAGTGGATATTTCTCATATAAACTCATTTTTGCTAAATTTATCTTTTAAGGGGCTTTCTTAGTATTTGCTGCATGCGGTTAAGCGGGCTGACCCAATTACTCCACAAATTCTGGCTCAAATTTACACCAAATTGAATTTTTCACGAGATGAAGATGTCACGTATTGGTGTTTATTTCTATTCGCATTTTTTCTTTTGGCTAGAAAGTCTAACTTAGTGCCAACTTATAAACGGGATTTACGTCAGCCCAAATTTCTTTTAAGAAAAGACATACAGGTTTTTGGAAATAGTTTGTTAATAAATATGAAGTGGTCTAAGACAATTCAGTCAGGGGAGAGAATTCTTCAGACTCCACTTACATATATTCCAGGTTCTATTTTGTGTCCGGTATTAGCCTACCACAACATGATAAAACGTATTCCTGCAGAGTCTAATTCCCCATTATTTCTTCTTGGCAATAATAAACCAATATTTTATAATCAGTATTTAGCGAAACTCAGGAAATTGTTAATTGCTGTGAATTTGGACGGATCAAAGTTTTCGACTCATTCATTTAGAAGGGGATTTGCGACATTAGCATTTCGTCTTAATTTGCCAGCAGATCTTATTCAGCTAATGGGCGATTGGCACTCAGATGCGTACAAAAACTATATTCAATATAGTCTTGAAGATAAAACTAGAATTTCAAAATATGTGTCTTTAAGAATTCAGTCATTAAATTTAACCAATCCCAATTCTTGACTTGCTCTTTGTGCTTTGTCCTAACGGAAAAGCCTTCTTGTTGTCAGCAGGATGTTTGCACCGGCTGGACAGGTTCGACGTTCAAATGTCAGTAAGAGCGGTATTGGTTTGGAGGTTAAAGTTGTACAGTTTTAATAATTTTTTTTAAATATTATATTGTTGACTTTAGTAAATATTAGTTAATATATGTTTCTTCTTTTATAGAAAGACGAAAGGTTTTGATTGTTGTTTCTTCTTTTATAGAAAGACGAAAGGTTTTGATTGTTGGTGATTCTATAATAAAGTACTTGTCGCCGATAGAGGGAGTAGAGGTCTGCCCATTTCCGGGAGCTACCATTGGGAAAATTAATTATCTGGTAACGGCCGGAAAGATTAAATTCGAGAACGCAGATTATGTCATCCTTCATATCGGTACCAACAACATAGCAAACGGTCAAGTCCCAGACACAATCTTGTCAGATTACGCAAACTTAATCGCTTCAATCCGTAGAGTTAAACCAAACATAGTCATTATATGTTCAGCCATACTCCCTCGACCGGTAGACCACGATGTAACTGATTCCTTAATCCGTACAGTGAATACAGGTCTTCAAGTTGACATTGCAAAGCATTTGAATGTAAAGTTTATACGTTCGTATAGACCATTTTGTTTCGAAGGGAAGATTAAGAGATTCCTATTTGCTAAACTAGACGGAGGCTTGCATCTTAATAATGAAGGTGCAAACCAGTTAAGACATTTCTTTATTCGCGTTATCTCAACCTTATAGGCCTAGTTATTGTTTTGTTGTTCGATTATCGGGTAGATGCATTATGATTACAGTGCAACCCCATTATTAAGAACAATTGTTTAACGGAAACGACATGCTCTGTATAGGGAGGTATTTTTTGTGTTTTTTTTTGTATTAGAAAATAGTGGCAGGTTGTAATTATGAGATTAGAATAATAGTCTTATTGATGTGGTCTCGTATGCGGAATGGTCTTAATAAGGGGTTTTACTGTAGTTCGCTCACTTATTATATGGGAAAGTAATTAAGGTTTATATGAAAAAAAAATTGGACAAGATTACAGCTATGTAGCTTCTATGTTATTTGATAATTAATCATTTCCAATTCTGTTCATCAGTCTTAAAAGTAACACATGGGTGTTTTACAGATTTCAGAGTTTGATTAAGGTAATCATTACATTGTTACTTTGATAATACACACTAGTTTCAGTTTAGTTTTTACATTTGAGCAGTTTGCTTCTTCCTTTTGTACGCTTGTATTACATTTGTTTATGGTTGAAGTTTACGTTTATTTAGTTTATTATGTAGAATTATTTTTTCTTCTCGTTTGATTGCTTGCTTTGTTTTGCTTTGTTTTGATTTGCTTTGTTTGGCTGAGGTTGGGCGGGTATGTGTAGATTTGAATTTGACTCAAATGGTCTAATTATATAATTGATATGATTTGATGCTACGTTATCATTTGTTTTATGATTTCTTGATTGATACGAACATACCTAATAAACATATTCATGCATTCATATATTAACGTTGTTGTCTTATTTTGAGAGAAATTAATTAATGAATATTCCCTCAGTAGCTAATATTAAATAGTATTAGTGTCATATCTTTATATGCCGATTGTTGATTATTAGTGTTAATTGTCTTTTTATATAAGTATGTTTATTTTCTTTTTATATAAATATGAAACATGTATCTGTTAAATGTGTGTAAGAGTGCAAGATAAGATCTGGGTCAATTCAGGGGATGTAATCAAGACTTAATTTTTAAATTAACAAAAGCAGAGTTATTACTGCTATATATAGACTGGACAATTACTATACTGAACTAACATACCGTGAATATAATTGTTTTCTATTCTTCATCTTCAATGAAAGTCTCATGTAACATTACTTATTATTGATCTGTGATCTGCTGTCCAAATTCATCACTGTCACTGAAAGACAAATTATATTCCACAAAGAATCGAATTCATATTAAATATATATTTAAGTAACAATATAAATTAACTATTTGAATGAAATTATTTGTTACCATTCAAAAATCAATTTTCCATTTTGAAATTATCAGGGATTATGATGAATTGCTTTGCAGTATGCTACACTGGTGCAGACGTACATAGGTTTATTCTATTAAACAGAATACAATGAAATGCTTGTGAAATGCGTAATTGCAATCATGATTAATCACGAACCAATTAACCTACAAGAATCGTAAATAAATTTACTTATCTGACGTGCAACATCTCGGAATAAGGTCAGGGTCTGCAAGGTTGTGGGTAAAACCCTGACCAGACCCAGACCCAGACCAGACTTCGGAAACTAGCGATTGGATACGGAAATCTTCGTTCGTTTCCGACAATACGGTACAAAACAAATACGTCTTGTGTGCTTATTAGCGGTTCGTACTTTTTGAAGGTTTAAATCATTTTATCCTTATTCTTTTCAATATAGAAATATGAAATAATAAATTTCAGAAATAACAAAGATTTCTTTACAATATCCATAATCATACTGTGCCCGACAAAAGTCAGAGAAAAAACATTGGTTAATTTATCTTCTGTTTTTCGCAATTTTCACCAAATACGTTCATCACTAGTTGTGAAAAAATGATTTTGAAAAATTTATTACACCAGACAATATGTTTCATACCATTTTAAAATAACAAGTCGGCATAAATTGTCATATTACGCTTTTTTAAATTGCTGAGTGGTACGGGTACGGATTTATACCAAATAACACATAATGAGATCTTTTGTCGCACAGCTAGCTTAGATAAGTAAAAACACAATCGAATCATCAATAAACTTGTTTTCTATAATTTGCATTTATGACTAAAAGAATTTCATAGAATTTAATTGCGTACCCAATCGATTAAAATATTAATACAATCCCAAAAGTGAATGACCTTATCATGCCTTTTATATAATTCTGCTTTCACATCCTTTAAGCCAAATCTCAATTAGAATTTGGAAAAATCAAATGCGTCTATATCTTATAGAATGCTTAATCCTGAACAAATTTCAATAATTTCAATAACTGCATTTCCTAGTCACCGTTATTATTTTAGACGATTGTCGGAAACGAGCGAAGATTTCCGTACCTAATCGTTAGTTTCCGGGGTCTGGTCTGGGTCTGGTCAGGGTTTTACCCACAAACCGTCTGCAACCCGTGAAATATTTTGACGTAAATAAACCCGTTAGTGTAAGTACTTAGACATAACCTTACACGTGGTAATCTTTGGATAAACAAACATATTCTGTTAAACTATAAAACAACATATATTTATTAATTAAGAATGTTATTTTGTTGTTATATTTCAATAAAATCTAACACGTGTGTGTCCATTTTAAAACCGGAAATAAACAATGCCATGTGCTTACACGCCTAAATAATCAGAAGTTCGGGATCTGGAATCAGGTATGTACCGGAATGTCGATTACCTACTAAATTTGTCGTTTAATAAGATTTGCAATGTATTTGATTGCGGTTTGTACTTATATGGAATTTTATAAATGAAGCATAAAGTCTTTGAATAAAATCTGTGATATTTATATGTGATATATATTGATTGGAGTGGTTACATGGCATGTTTATATTCGCATTGATATAGCTATATCTATGATGTTATCAATAACTAAATGCTAGTTACTACATCCCAAATGCCTGAACCAGCGGCATTAGTTTTGCACATAACTTTGTTGAATTTCTTCATGGCTGTTCTCCTACAACTCTAATAATCTTGCGTTGTATGTGTGTGTCTGTGTGTATATGTTTTTGTTTGTTTTTTGTTTTTTCTCTCTATTTTGCATGTCTGTATGTTCTTTTGTTTTGATGAGTACATGTATATATGTGTTCATCTGCCATTGTTAAGGGCAAAAAACTGTATTGTTTATGCCGAATAAAATCTTGAACTTGAACTTGGTGAAGTTTTGAATTAAAACATACACCGGCATTAGTGAATTCACACCTCATGGCAAAACTCTTTATTAAACACCGGTCCGTATTGTTATCAAGAAGCCCTGATAATTGATATTAATGGTCACTCAAACTGCCAATCACTGTTAATTGGTGGAAGTATATTGACTATGACACTTCTTATAATAACACCAGGTGTTTCTGTTCATTGTACATCGAATTTAGTGGAAAATTAAATGTCCTGACCAGAAATAATTTACATTTATTCGCTTTTCTTTGTATTTCGTTTAACAAAAATTAATATTCGAACACTTAAAAGTATTAGAATGTCTCGTTTCACAGATGTTGATCTAGGTGATAATAATTTCAGCGGTGATGGAGACGTAAGACGTATTTTTTTCTTTGTCGTCTTCAGTGGTGAGGAGATATGGGATAATTTTCTTTTTCTTTCGGTTTCCTTCCATTTTCTTCTTAGATTCAACACGGGTTTTCTTTTTCTCATGTTTGGAACTAGACCTAAAAAATGAAAACAAGAGTTGGTGTTAAATCCATTAACAATGGCTTTCTTATGTAAGTCTCCATGAAATTGTCCTAAAGTAAGGCGGTTCTCCATGAAATTGTCCTAAAGTGAGACAGTTCTCCATGAAATCGTCTTAAATGTAAAAAAAAATGAACACAGAGGCTCCTATTTGAACAGAAAAACGTTCTAAAGTGTTAAATAATGTATGCCGCACCCCGCAAACACAGCAAGGCGAAATCTAATTCTCTAAAGCTTAGTGTTGGGCAATCGGTTGCAAATCATAATCGATCATCGGTTGGAATCGGTTGCCCTTTCCGATGCGATTTCACGATTATAATCGGTTTCTTAATTTGCGCAGTGTTAGGTTTAAAAATGGTCTTAGATCAGAAGCATACATAATTTCTAGATACTGATAATTTTCAACTTTCTAACCGAATCAAAATCATTGCTGCCCAAAAAGGTTTGTGCAACTGAAGTAAACCCCTCTAGATCCGCCACATGAATTCTCAAATGCATAAATGTTGCGTTTTCCTATGAATAATATACTGATTTTAAGGCTGAAGTCACAAGATAAGAGGCCTAGTTAATGCAATACATATTTATTCGAAGAATTTGTACCATCGTCATATAGCTACGCCACTCAGACGCCTGACAAAATCGGCGCCATTTTGCGTTTTTGCTTGTTGCCTGTATTTTTGTACTATTTGCAACAAATTCTGCAAAGGCCTTTTCTAAGGTCTAGGTTTTTTTCTGTGCGATGGAAGTTCTTCGTAAATCTTGTAGAATCTAAAGTGCTTCTTATAAATTTTTTGCCTAGGTTCTCGTAAATCTCTCGGGTCGCCATTTAAATTTTCAATTTTTCAAAGTGATTTCCCTTTATGACCGGTTTAAAAGCCGGAACCCGTACCTTTATATTTTGTCTCTTACACTGCGCATGTCTCAACTGTTAATCGATTATGAGAGAACGACATCGATCATCGACATCGAGGAGCATTTACACGTCGCTAATCGATGTCTTCCGATCATCGGCACATCACTACTAAAGCTCCCAAAATCAGTCTGCAGACATTGCAGAGTTTGGACCCCTATGCCGATATCCCTTCTTTCACGCTTCAACCACTGCATGGACAGACAAAAACGGACCAGAAGCAGATGTCTGAAACAAGCGGCTAGGTGGTTATCTCATACACAATACCTATAATACAAGAAAATGTACTTACTTTACTGAATTAGTGGTCGATGTAAACAAAACAATACTGTTTTATCACCAACTGACACCACTCTCCATGAAATGGCCGTCTTAAAGCATCGATCTTCTTACTTTAGGTTAGACCCCTTGTGGCGGGCGGACGGATATACGTGGCGTAATTTCGGTAAAAAGTTGTTTCAATGCGAGGGTAATGTTATTGAAAAAACTTCGTTTAAGATAATAAATAACGGTGAAATTAGCCATGAGTTTCAAAAGCACATATTCAGATTTACTGACAATTACAATAACAAAACGGTATTGGTTTATTTCGGAGATAGCGCAGCGTACAAAAATCTAGCACATGGCAATAGAAAAAGAAATGCAAGGCCCCATAAACGAACTAAACCATCGGTTTTAACAGAAATTAAGTCAAATATTAACGAAAAACCACAACAGGTGTATGATCGGATGAAGTCAGATAACCAAAACGAAATACTTCAAGGCACCTCAATTCCAAGAAATTCTCGACAAATTATAAATGCACAAGCACAATCACGCAAACTTGGTAGACTCTCGCATGATTCACTTTATGCGTTACATTTATTAGTAGATCAACTAGATAAATTCATTTTATCAATCAAAACGACACCGGATTTAGAAGTTATAGTAGGTAACAGTGAGGTATTTGAAGAATTTAACCGAATTTTGACTTTGAAAGATGAAATCGTAAACTTGTATTACGACACTACGTTTTGTTTAGGTGATTTTTATGTCTCAACATTATCATTTCAGCATTTTATGTTTAAAGAAAAACCCATATTTCCTGTAGCTTTTATGATTCACGAGAGAAAATTCCAAGCATGCCACGAGCAATTTCTGGAAATATTGAAATCAAAAATTCCCAAGTTAAATACACGACATGTGTGTGTTATAACAGACAGAGAGACTGGTATCATAAATGCTTTCAAAAATTGTTTTACATCAGCAGAAATATTAATTTGTTGGAACCATGTATTACGTGATCTTAAGTTTTGGTTAAACAATCATAATGGTACTTCAGATGATACAAAAATTTACGATGCAAACATTCGTAATTTACTCAATAGTGAAACTAAAGAACAATTTGAACAAAAATACGATGATGTAAAGCAAAGTTGGAGTCAAGCTATGGTTAGCTATTTTGAAGAAAACTTATACGATACGATTATAGAACACGCGGGACGTTGGGTACTTGAAAAAAGCGATAATTATAATCCTTATTCTGGGATAACCAACAATGGGGCAGAATCTATTAACGCAAAATTAAAAAGACTTTTTGATTTCAAAGAACGCGAAATAGATAGCATAGTGTTATACTTAAAGTTATCCAAGGTCTATATTTTACCCTTACAAATGATAAAAATAACATTTTAGATCGATTATTAATGAAAAACTAGGCATAATCTAAGAATACATGTATTACGAATTCTTTCCCGTTCGTTCAATAAATAAAAATGAAATATGTATAAAGTTAAAAAAACTGGCAGTTTTTTTAACTCGCGGATATACCCGAAGATGACGGAAATTTTACGATGATCTCCGTAAATCACGTGACATGAATATTGATTAGATGAAATTCCAAAACATTCCAAAACATATGGCGGATGACCCATTTCGAACAAAAAGGAAGCGAAAGTCAACTGTGACTGATTCAGCAAAGAAAAGGCGGAAACAGACGTACAACATATAATTTAGTTAGGCAAGGATTCACATCGGGAAGGAGCACATTTTTATAAGTTTTCCCATCCGCTCTAACGTTAAAATGTCGAGGTACGAAAAGGCGCGTGACGTCATGTATACAAATAAAGACCGGGGGACATGTCAAACGTGACGTTTTCATTGAGTTAACCAACTGCGCTAGTTAAAGTGGATTTTAAACTGAATTGCTTCATTTTTAAACATTTACAGTAAAACAACTGGTCCCAGGAACTGAAATTATCCAGAACTATTATTTAAAATCGGAGACATAACGTCACCAACATTTATAGAATATTACACTTATCGCTTAAGCCCCGGTCACAACCCGCCGCAATTGCAAGTGCGTGCTGTGAACGTGGGCCTAAGGCCGGTAATCCATAGTTCCGTTATGCGTGATCCGTTTCCGTCTCCGCGTCCGTGTCCGCGATTTTTCACTCACCAAATATTCCATACCTCCGTGTCCGTTTCACGTCGCGGACACAGACACCGACGCGGATCGGACACTGAGGTATGGTATAAACCCAACGATATCTCTGGTGTGTGAAAAATCGCGGACACGGCCGCGGACACGGATCACGCATCACGGAACTATAGAATACCGGCCTAATGCAACGTACGAGGCATGTAACCGCTTACTCATAGTCGTGGCGTGCGGGCCACGAGCTCGCAACTTGCACAACCGTGAGTGTGACGTGCTTCCTCTCTGCACTTGCCAAAAAAAAGCAAGGCGGGTTGTGACCGGAGCTTAAAGTACGCCCTAATCTGTCTGTATGTTTTACTTTGACACATGTAATTGACAAACAATGTTATTGAAAATGTTTTTCTCTTCAGATTAAAATGTTTAGGCGGAGACGTAAACTGTATTTTAATTTAGCAACTTGGGCGTAAACTTCCGTCACACTATGGAAAATCAAACAATAACGTTGACCTACAAGAGTCAAATACTATTAATTAAATGAATGAACACGTAGGCCTAATATTGGACCAGACATTTGATAAAATGCAGTATTTTGCATGTTCGGAGCAGTAACATGGAAACTCAAAATGAACAACAAGCGCAGTGAAACAACAAATATGTAATAGTCAGAGATCATCGCCTGTGAAATCTCATGTAAAAGATCGTACATTTATTTATTGATTGATAACTGAGAGCCTTTTTAATGCAGAAAGGATGCGACGAGTTCTAAATTGAAAATGTTTATTTTCAAAACAGGATGTACAATTGTTGTGATATTGGTTAAACAATCGAATGTTGATAGCTACACGTTCGATCTCTGACGGATAAACTCATAATTCTGCTCGCAAGTAGCGTGTCATCATGCGAATCTTTCTAAGACCAAAAAAGACAGAAAGATTTTACCATCCACGATGAAAACTTTACACATACTGCGCGCAAAAAGCGTGCATTTCGTGCAAATCGTACTTTTTCATGGCACACGTCTGACGTATTGTTAACGTTTGATTGTACGTAATATGTTTATGATGTAAGAGGCAGACAAACAGCTTGCATTTCAAGCAAATCATGTGTGTTTTACCGCCAAATATCCATGCATCTGATATTATTGTCAGCGTTTGAGTGTAGGTCATATGTTTATGACGTACTGAATGTCAGATTCCTCA